>JAABKK020047015.1:0-12273 GCA_011634745.2 Catotricha subobsoleta | reverse complement strand
GGGGACGCATAATGGGCCAATTAGAGGCCTACATGCAGAACTTTCAGTTCGCCCAACGTATCCATCCATCCATCCATCATATTACATAGCAAAGCATTCGACTATAATAATAAAAAGAAAGGAACTAAAATAAATACAGTATATTCTGTCTAAGTGATGTTAGTGGTCCACTAAGAGGAGTTTTACAGCTTTCCATCATAAATCTGATTCAATAACTTTCATTTCAACTTATCATTTGAAATATGTTTTCCTATATGTACATCATCATATAGATAAATTTCAAAGAAATTTTTTTTTTGATAATTGGAGCACTATATTCAGCGCTGTATCCAGGTTAGTGCAACTGAGGCAATGCCAGCTCTCAGATTTGCGCTGGCAGCTCTCAAATTTTGATTTTGTGCACAAATATAGTAATTCGCACACCGAAAGTAAAACGAATTAGAACGCTATTCAATTAATTTGATGTGTATTGTCTAATGCTTATCGTGCTGGTTATACTTAAATGCATTATTCTTACGTTCACTATTTCGTGGATGATTGAGGAACTGCCAGCTCTCGAAATCCATCCTGGATACAGTGCTGATCTAAATTGATGGAATGCTGAAAAATTTCTCTAAGTGGATTACCATTTAATTTTAATCCAAAATTTAAGTTTCTACTAGAAATGTTCGGAACCACTGTATAGATTCAAGAAGTCGATTACTTTAATATTAGATTCACTTCATTTATTCAAACTTTTGATAACTTTAAATAACTTTACATTTTATTATTATGATGCGTGTATATTAAACCATACATTCTAGAGGTTTGTACAGTCTAATGTTTTTTAAGACTCAGACTGTTTTGCTGGACGGAATGAACTCATATTTATACAAATTCTAATCTAAGGTCAGCATAAAATTGGTAAATTCCCTTGATACAAATATTGTCAAAACCATATATTTGTATTAAAACAATAATGTTTCTATTTCATTAGTTGCGTTAATTATAGAATGCATAACATAAAATTAATTGATTGAAATGTTTATTATGCATAAATGCAATATGATATATGAAAACATATGAATTAAATTCTAGGGTTGAACCAAATGGCTATAGACTGTCCGAATGTACATCATTTAATGTCAACAGTTTTATATTCCACTGTCTCTTGGATAAAGAAAATATTTTCATGTTTTGATGTTTTTAACATCTATAACATTGCAAAACATCTATAAAATCAAAAAATGAAAATATTTTTTTAAGGGAGATACGGCTTTTAACTTCACAATGGCATTTGTCCTATACGCTTTTTTAACTTATAGCGGCAGTATAGAGTAAGAGTTGCACGTTATAGCAACTTGCCTTCTTTTTTTTTTTTTTGAAGTGTTTAATTCAATTGACAAAAAAATTACATTAAACATAACTCATGGGAAATTCTCGTGGCTCCACGAGAAAATTGACTCTTATTATAAAATCCAAAAACAAAGAACTCTTATAAAAATTTTCACAAAAAAAAATCTCTAAGTAATAATTCGCTCTTAATAAATAATAATAAGAGTTTTTTTTATTCGAAAATTTTAACAAGAGTTCGTTTTTTCAAAAGTTTTAACAAGCGAGTTCTTTTTCTTAAAAGTTTAGAGTTTTTTTTCGTAGTGTAAGAAATATTTTTTAAAATAATATTAAAGAGAGCGATTTTCAAATATGAAAATTTGATAAGAGTGATTTCCTAAAATGAAATTTTAATAAGAGTCTTCTGTTTTTGGATTTTAAAATAAGAGTCATTTTCTCGTGAAGCCAGCGATATATAGGTTGGAGTTAAGGTAACGGTAAGCCGTGTCCCCTTTAAAATTAATTAATTGAATATAGTTCCAAAAGTTTCTGTATTTTGACAAGGCACAATAATTCGTTTGTATAAATTGCAGCACACATTACACCAAATAAATGAATGCAACCATTTGATTTAAAATCCATTCAAAAACCTCATTATTGAATTCTATGTTGCAACCGCAATCAGTTATCTATTGTAACGAATTTGGTATAAATTTTATCATCATTAACATTAGTATCCATGGTGATATTTTCTATGAAATTTTCCAATTTCCAATTAAATGTTTATTAATTAAAAACGAATTCTATAGCTTATGCTTAGCGCATGAACTAGAGAATAATTGATTGTCTATATTCAAATTCATATACAAAACAATATGTTAATTAATATTTGGAACACATTTTATAGGTAAATATTTTTTAATTATAATAATATTTATTGTACATATGTAACATGTAGATTGTAGGTAGGTGTGTATAGTATATATAATATGTGTATGTTTTCGCAAATAAAAGGACGACTTCTAGCAAATTTCAAGATTACCAAAATAATTTCTAAGAAACTTTTAAAAACTATGAGGTATAATTAGATATTTTTTCTTGCTTGCACACTAAAATTCAAGGAACATAAAAAAAATAAATAAAAATCTTATGCACCACACCGCAATCGTATAGGAATTAGTTAGGCAGGCAGGTAGGTACTAATAAATATTCCATATTTCTTTATTTTTTTTCATATTTTTTTTTGTTTTGTACCTTTTCTTTTGGCAATGATCAAATGGCACGAATGCATAAAAACAGTTAAACTGGCTGGATGCTCTTTCTTATAAGATAGACATTATCTCTATTTTATATGAATGGATATTATAATTTGTGTTGATGCAAAATGTTATCCAATTTAAAATTTATTATGCGATTGTTTGAATTAAGAATTGGTTTTGTAAATAGTTTTGGTTAAATGGTAAAACTCATAATATTATATTTTGTGTATGTTATATATATAAGAAAAAAGATTGTATATCACGGTCTATATTTGTTACTGATGCATTGCAGGTAATATTTTTTTTGGTTTTTTTTTTAATTCACTATCCAGAATAAATAAACCAAAAGTTAAATTTCTCTACATTTTCAGAAAAAAATAAATAAAATAAAAATAAATATGTTTTTATTTTCTTGGTCATACCCATGTGTTGTAAAACTAATAATAATTATTGCCGGCAAAATTAAAGGCAAACACATCCCTCTTATAATATATTAAAAAAAAAAAAAAATATCTATATATGTAATATATTATCGCAAGGCATTGCCATTGCCAAGCAATTTTAATATACCTACAATATGTGCACTTACACTCTGTGTAAAAGAAAGAAAAACAAATAATAAATTGTATTTGCACACCAACTGTTCATACATTAGAAAATAGATTTCGTTCATTTTTTTTCTCTGTTTCTCACTCTATATGTCCATTTGGATGGTCTTTATCCTGTATAATAATGTACAACACCCACCAGCGTCATTATCATCACATCATCTCTTACACATTTTTATAATATTTGGTATAGTTGAGAATTTTTTTTTATTTTATTTATAGTGAATTTCAATTCAGAGAACTTGAAGAAGGACAAGATCAATTCTAGTAAACTATTGAATTTCTTGAGCACTATATAAAGGATCAAATTAAATTGTATAACAATTGAAAAATTCGAAGAATAAAAAAGTGTTTATCCTTTTGTAGGCACTTTATATTTTTATTACTTTCTATTTTACGATACTTTTCAGATTTTCTTTTTTATCCGTTTTCTTGTATATTCAAATATAATATGAAATTAAGGTGCTTTATATTTACTTTGGCCAACATCAAGTTACAGTTCATCTCATTAGAATTTACCATAATAAATAATATTCGTCGTTACAGTACAGTAACTTAAGGGAAACCAAATTTTTATTGTGATTTTACGGATTTTTTTTTTGTCGGTCACATGCATCTTAAAAGAGAAAAAGAAAAAATTGACCGCAACAGCTTCACATATATATCTGTATGTAGAAATAAATTGAATATAATTCCCTCTTTTTCCATTCCTTGTCAAATGATAGTCATTAGGATTGCAATTATTTCAAGGAAGTGAAAAATATGCCCATTAATGTTGAAACATTCTGCATTAATTTCATCAAATTGTATGAATAATATAATTCTAATTGGAAATTGTGAATAGTCAAGTACGAGTAACGACATAATTTATTCCATCATTATCACCATAATATTTCATTCCATAATGCATCATTGAATTTATTCAATGACTAATAATTTAATTAGATTTAGTTTTTCAAAAGCATTAATGCATCTAAACGTGAAATATGTACTTATGCAGAAATCAATTATCTATTAATTTTATGCAGCTCTTGCTGTTGATGTTTTGTTTTTTGTGTTAATAAATCTTGATCATTTTTTATTCATTGCGATATGCGATATTATTCTAGTGATTACCAATTGCTGAAATACGTTGGTAATTTGGAAAGTGTTTGGTCCCCAGTGGGTGGGTGCAGATGGGCGATCTGACCTATAAATGATCTACATTTACATTATATTAATTTGACAATATATAGATGATCTGATCTATCTTGTATTGTACATTTTCTTAAAAACAGGAAAAGACCTTTTAATTTTTATCTTTTTGCATAAGCAATTACAATTATTTAGAATATATAAATTTTATATCAAAGAAGAGTCCACAGAATATTATGTATTCTATATATAATTTTTCTTTGGATATTATTTTCAAATGAACTTGATCTATGATTTAAAATTGATTTGCAAATCGTAATTTAGATGAAGTTGTTATAGGTAGTCTGACCTAAGATAAGATCATCTTTATTGTCAAATGATCTGAGGACAATATGCAGATTTTTAAAAAATTGATCTATATCCAATACTGCTGGTTTCTTAAAAAAAATTCTGTAGATAATATTTAAAAATTCAATTTGTGTACAAGTTAGTTTTCATTGTTACGGTTTAATTCGCGGGATTGAGTGATACTGGTCAATGATCGTCCGATGGCGATGAGCGCATCATTTAATTCTCTTAAAAATATATAGGTTTTCGTTTTAATCTGTGGTGGTTTTTGAATTACAAAATTTAAGTGCGGTGTTCTAATACTATCGTAACATTGGATAACGTACCAATCCAGATATCTTCCATTTTTCAGCAATTTTAAATAGCATTTTACGGTCTCATATATAGGTTCTGCCTCTTACGCCTAAATTAAACAGCATAATTTATGTTTCTATGCAAATCCAGTAAAAATAATGTTATATTGAAATTGGAAATAATAATAAAAATGAAAAACGAAATCACCATCTAAAAACGATCCAAGCAATTCCTATTTATTTTTATAACATATTTTTATTATAATTTTAAAATATTTATTATACAGCATGAAGCATGATGATTGTAAGTGAGTTTAGTTTGTATTTTAGAACTATTGGGTAGGATACCTACCAACAATTTAAATGTTATTTGATATTTATTTATTTTTATTTTTTTTTCTCAATTTTTAACTAAGACAACATGTGCTCTAATCTCATACCATATTCACATATCCATGTATGTACAGATTGTACATTTAAACTACCTACATAACGACAGTATGACACGTTATATAGTTTATGTTCTATTAAAAATACTTAGTTTAAATTATATATTTTTGAATATTTTTGAGATATATTCATAAATATTAAAATATATGTATACGAACGTAAGTATATTATTGAACATGTTTTAGGTACACTTTTCATGTGTTACAATTTTTAATGTTCTATCCATAAATACATATTATGATGCGGATGCGTCAGGTACTTTAAAAATAAAAATGAAAACCAAAAAAAAAGAAAAAAAATTAAAAAAAAAAAATAGAATAAGAGAAATAAACATAGAAACATGATGAATATGTGCATAGTCTAATTTGAAAAACATTTTTTCAAAAAGGTTTTCCGTTTAAAAATTAATAATTATTATTTTGTGTGTATGTTTCAAATTGTTTAATAACCAAATGTTCATTAATGATGCGTTTTTGTTTTTATGCCTGTAATAATAATTGACAATCAATGCAAGTGGAATATTTTTTGTTTTTGTTTTTAATTTACATCGATGAGCATTAACAATATGAAACGATGGCCTGCGCTCATTCTCTCAGTGTAATTCTATAAAATTTAACTTAGATTCACACCTATTTCAAGTAGAATCATATAATAATATTTGTAGATTTAAGTAATTGATTAAAAATAAATAAATGCAAAAGGAAGTATGTATATCTGTACTGTACTGAATTCAATTACAGCATACAAAAAAAAAAAGAACACTAAAACACCTGGATGAATAGATCACATTTCTCATGATGAATGATTTTATCTCAGATCAAACACTCATAAAAACTTGATCTAGATCACAATCTGCAGATCATTTTTAGATTATAGATCGCGATCATTTTAAAAGGCACGTAAGTATTTAAATTTTCAGTAAATAATCCAAATGTTCGGTAAATTGTTCAAATGTTCAGTAACTCAGTAATCCGAATTACTCCGGATTGAGATATTTTCACACAGAGAGAATGATAGGTTTATAAAAGAGGAGTATAGCGAAGAGATTCCCACTTATCCCCAGTGGGACCCTAGCGGGAGAAAAAAAGTTATTCAACAAAATGTATCTTTTTCTACCGAACATTGGGACAATTTGCTGAACATTGTTTTCTACCGAACAAAAGGTTTTTCTTACTGGTAGAATAAATAGTTCCCATTATAAATTAAAATAAAAACGAAAAATAATTTTGAGAATTGAGAAATTATTAAATAAATATTTTTTATATATTTTGCATATTTGATTTTATTGAACAATAATTATTAAAATTGCAAATATAAAAAAGAAATATCGATTTGATTTTTTCCTGTTTTTAAGAAAACAATCTACACAAAATAGATCAGATAAATTATTATCAGAACAACCTGATATAGAATGCGAACTAATCTATTTTTTAGATCATTCATAGATCAAATGGTTATCTGTACCAGCGACTACCTATGAACTTCCACAACCTGTGCTAATTTTCTTTTTTTTATCAAAAGTAAAAAAAAAAATATTTCAACTCACAACCCTGCACACAACAATTAATTAAATACCAACGTTATATTTATATTTCTAATCAAACACATTATGTTTGTAATAATTTTTGTGCAAGTAAAAAGATCTATACAAAATGCATGTATTAGTGAATTTAGAAAATAAAAGTAAAAGGACCATGACTTTTTAAGATAAATTTTGTTATTTCATTTCTAATCCCGCATTTTATAACAATATAAATAAAATAAACAAAAAAAAATTAAATGAAATGAAATGAAAAAAAAAAGAAGAAAAATAAGTTATGCTATTTAAAGTGTAAAAGAACAATAGAAAATGTACAATATTTCTCTTTTCTTATACATTTTACGTACGTTTGAAAATATGTAATATACGCATTAAGCATTTGAATTTATACCTAAATCCATATTTATAAAAGGTAAAAATATTTATATAAATGTCTGTTTTTTTGTACCTTTTTTAGCCTAAATAAAAAAAAAAAATTATTAACTTAATGCAGTGCACATACAAATACATGCACATAGCTAAGCAGTTTAAGCAGCAATTCATTTCGACAGGTTTGTTTTTTTTTTATCCTCTAAAGTTTAAATGTTTTTTTTTTTATTTTAATTTTTTTTTTATTATATTATTTATTATTTAATATGTAAGAGGAATTATGTTACCTGTGTGCATATTTTTGATTGTACGTTGCCCGGGCAGCATGCAAGCAAAAGGGATAAAAATTGCCACATTTTTTTTAAATTTTATTGTGTCTTTGGTTTGTTTGTTATGTTTGTAATACGTGCATTTTAAAATAGAATAAAATTGTTTGATATATTAACACAATTTTTTCTGTATATTTTTTTCTTTCTTTCTTAAAAGTTTTAACAATAAGTGCCATTTTTTTATTTTTAAATGTTTCATACAATAAATTTAACTCAATGTAATATTTATTAATGTATTTTATGTCGAGCTGTTTTGCGTACGTATATACTAGGGTGGAACGAAAACCGAGTTTTGGCCTGAGCAAACTTTAACATTGAAATTAGTTGGCCAAATAAGAAAAAAATAATTTTAGATATTTTTTTTTTTGGAAAAAAATCAAAGCTCACGTGACACCAGGGTCCCAAAGTTTTATAACACAAAATTTGACTTTGAAGCCATTTTAGACAGCCAAGTTGACGGCCTAGAGTTTTGTAGAGAAGAGTTTCATGATTCCAACGAATTATTGATTAGCTCAATCGGACATAAGATGGGTGACTAACGACTTAGACATTGTAAAGTTCTGTGCCATCTTGGCACTTGTCTAAGATGGCTTTAAAGTCAAATTTGTGTTATAAAACTTTGGGACCCTGTCACGTAAGTTTTGACTTTTTTCCAAAAAAAAAATCTCAACATTTTTTTTTTCTCAATTGGCCAACATAATTTCATGGTTAAAGTTTGCTCATGCCAAAACTCGGTTTTAGACACCTTTTTCGTTCCACCCTAGTATAAACGTCGTATGTTATACTTTTATTATATTATTTTCGCTCAAATCGAAAATTCACCAAAATATAATTCATGCATTGTTCAATAACTTTTACCTCCAAGAAATATTATTTACGTGATGTTGTAATCAAATTTATACTTACTTTACCAAATATATTTGTGTGTCTTCTAATAGAGTTTGGGTAATATTTAATATAAAACATCTGGCAAGTGATTTATTATGAACGAAAATACAATTATATCGACAAATTTGCAGAGGAAAATTTATTTAATGTATAATGACATTACAGAGTGATATTCAATTCATAAAATTTACATTTAATTTATTTTATTTTAACTGCGAATACTTAACATAAGTATAATACTATCAACGTAATTAATTGTTACAAGTACAACCGCCAGTGACCTGCGAGGGGCCTATTATTATATATTAGCTTATAACAGGCTGAACTTTATACGCTTAATCGTAAATATTTCACAAGCTATTGATATATATCATTAAATCCCATTTAATTTTGGAGCCCCGCAACTTTACTCCATACATTGTCATACGCCCCTATTAAAAAAATTAGAGTAAAGTTTTGATCAATGTAAATTAAACATTAAATTTATTTATGGGAACGTCGGAGAGAGTGATAATGTAAGGAAAACAGTTTCGTCTCCAAAAATAAATGTGGGTCGAGGACAGATCATTTTTCGGTAAGATATACACCATTTGCCGATGCGCCCACGAAACATCGGGATCGTCAGCATTCTATAAACCAGGGGCCTTATTCTTGGTTCGCTCGAATAATTTCGCATGGTACGATGTTCGTATACTCTCGTGCGCACGATGTAGTGCATTTTATTAATTTCATTGCTCTCATGTCTTCTTCGTACTTTCAAATGTCACTCTTTCGTATGAAAATCGCTCTAATAGATAAAATTTCATATCTATAATATTTTAATGATATCTCTTGGAAATATTATAAATACATTGTATAAAAATGTAGAGTAATATTAATAATATTTATAATCGGGACATTAATGTCTTTAAGACATGGTAGAGATGTTTTGAAAACATCAATGTCATTTCGGGACTTTAGTACCATGTCTTGAAGGCATCGCAAATTATCTCATGAATATCCATCCATATCTCATTAGCAATGTCTTGAAGATATGTAGGAGACATTAAATGTTTACAGGGAAGAGGTGCTGGAAATTTTATTGTCCACTTCGAGAATAGGGTAGAAATATAGTTGATATCATCATTTTTGATTTGTGTGAGAATTAAATATTTAGATTCCATTAGATTATTTTTAGAACGGTGTGAAAATCAACAAATGTTGCATTTTATGTGACATATTTAATTCGCATAAAAGTATATCTTAATGCAGCACCGTCCAAAGTAACATTTTTTTAATTTGAACAGTGGCACATACAGTAAGTACTTATCGTCCCATTAAGGTGTGATATCAGAATATTACATATTGAGCAATGTATTTTGGATCCGTGCACAGTAAGTAACAGGTTCATTAAAAAAAATTGCAACTATATATCTAAATGACTTTCTGAAATTCTAATAAATTAATAATTAAGGAAAAAATACTGAATATTAAAATAATGAAATTGAAAAATGTATCTTTTCTTAAAAATCAAATAAAGTCAAAAATGTTTATATAAATTTAAAAAAAAAAAAAAAAAGCATTTATATCAAAAATATTTTAGTGGCACTATTACCTTGGGGCTAATTTACAAAAGAAAAAAAAAATGAAAAAAAAAAAGTAGAAAAGAAAAGATGGCCGCTACTTTAAAATAATTGGTAATTTATTCAAATGATTTTTTTTTCTTCCCAATATTAATATACTCGTATTATATCTAATTTTTTAAAATATAAATAATGCTTATGTGTGTACATTTACTAGTTAAATGTCCAATGAATTCTCTTTTTACCATTCGAAATGTTTAATAAAGAAAAAAGAAACACATAGTTATAGATATATATATTTTTGTCTGTTATTTGAAGATGATATTTTTCTGTGGCCGTTTAGTCATATATATATTGTTAAATCGAAACAGTATAATTTGTGTGATTTGTTGAAACCAACGCAACATGCGCGCAATACGCGGTTACCGATACTGTTTTGGTTATACACTTATTATTAGAGATGGTTAAATTGTATATATTTTCAAAGAAAAGATAACTTGATGGGATATATATTATATATATAGAATGCAATGGTGGTATTATGGTAATAATAAAAACGTTAATGTGCGGATAGATTTATGGTATTGAGATGGAAGAGATGAAAATGATACATTCTGGATAAATATATATAATAAATAGATATATAAAGAGAGAGGTGGAACCGACCGTGTTACCATAATACCACATACGGCACAAAATAATAATATAAATAATTTAAACCGAAATATAAATATATAATATACCTAATATTGTATATTATATCCTACGTTGACTCTGCGATACAAATATAATTACAATCACGGGTATAGAAAAAAAAAAAATTATCGAATGTGTGCCCATACATTTTATACGCACAAGTTATCTTAGTATATAGAAATTTTTTAAAATAAAAATATTTGAAATTAAATTAAATAAAATAATAAAAAAAAAAATGACCATATTTTGTTTACATTTTAAAATGGAAATTATTCGATAAAATCATCATACAAATGTTAATTATTTTCGAAAATGAGTGTTTTTTTTTTCGTTAATTGGAAATATTATACAACAATTTTTAGATATACAATTATTATCATTAATATATATAATATATTTTTTTTTTTTGTTACTTCTTCAATTTCTTATTTGCGTGGTCAGATTGTATTTGTATATGACATGTCGCTACGTTTTTGTTTACGTCCGGCATCTATGTATTTATGCATTCAAACTTAATTTAATCCGTATATTTGAAATAAAAATAATTGGTATATAAATTTAATTTTTTGTTTGTTTCATTTTTTTTTTTTATTTTTGGGGACATTATTTTGAATAAGTTTAATTAGGTATTAATTCATATCGCATATTTAGAAATTAAACAGTTTGTTATGCATATTTTATGAAATGAAGTACATTGTGTTGATTAAAAATAAATAAAAAGTCGTTTTAGCGGCTGATTTTATTTTTGATAAAACTTATTTAATGCATTTTGAAAGCATTTATTAATTATATTGTTGTATTTAGTCATATATAGGGTAGACCGAGGCTAGTTGATCACTGTTTAAGTTTATATTTCAGCCTATCATAATGGCCTATCCGAAATGAAATGCCAAAAGTGCGCATATATAATTCCTTCTTACTTCAATTGTGCATTTTAATAATATTTCGATACGCACCGCACCGCACCGCACCGCACCTTACATCAATATTTATAGCATATACCCCTAATTTTAAATTAAAAAATTATTAATTGCAGAGTATATAATCAAAAAAAATTAAGTGCTTTTTAAATAACAATCATAAATAACTTTACAATTCCCTATATAGGCATTTATTATTTTTATACTGTTTGTAGTTGCACTTTTAGATAATTGTCTAAATACAGTTTACTTATGTTCATATTTTTAGATAATTTTCAGTCGTTTTGCACATTTCTCTGCACATTAGAAGTCTCAATAGGGTACATTTTACATAATTAATATTTACTTTTATTTGGCTGTCAGATTCTTAATCATTAACACCCTGTTTATATTTCTCATGTGCAGAAAACATTACGCAACGACTGAAAATCATCTACAAATTTGAATACATATACCTATATTAGGGTGGTCCAAAATTTTTTAAAACCGTTTCGAAACCCTTTTGAAACCGTTTCAGAAACGGTTTCTGAAACCGTTTCGAAACCGTTTCTGAAACCGTTTTGAAA
>JAABKK020047005.1:0-12273 GCA_011634745.2 Catotricha subobsoleta | reverse complement strand
AGCGTGCCTTGAAAATATATATGTTTTGATTTTGATCAGTTTAGTTTTTCGGTTCAAAAAATCAAAAAAACTGATTTCTTGTGTGAATTTCTTTTTTACAAATTCGATCAAATATGATGAAAAATTTCATAAAATTAAAAAACCTTAAGTGCAGAATATAATTCTTTTTAATTGTGCACATTTCGCCTATACAAAGTTTTTTGATAAAATTAATTGTGAGGGAGGCTGTGATACAAAAAAAAAAAAAAAGATGAAAAAAAAATTACTCATTTTCAGGGTATACTTTTCTCAGGACTGAGTAAACGGATTTTAATGATTAAGGTACCGTTAGACGCAGAATTTATTCGACATCATAGGTTTTAGGGTTGAGCTTTTTTGAACCGTCAGGTCGAAAAATCAAAAAAAAAAATCGAATTTTCAAACTGAAAACCAAAACTGCTCAAAACCAAAACACATATTTTTTGTCACAATTCGGAATCTGCGTCCAACAGTAGGTCCAATGATCAATATCCGTCCAGCCAATCCTGAGAAAAATCCAAAAAAAACCAACAAACAAAATCACGATTTTTTTCAAAAATGAAGTAAAATATGTCGTTTTTATATTAAGTCGTTTAAAAAATATGTAAATGTAGTTTGAAAAAAACAAAATATAAAAAAAAATATGCGCTTCTGCCCCAAAAAAAATACTTATTTTTTTCTTTCTAAAACCCTTAAACATCAAATTCGGTTTGAATATAAATAAGTTACTCTTACGTCTTACGCAAAACTTTGAACAGCTCTTTATCTCAAACTAGAGGACTGAAGGTGCAACAAAAAAATACGTGTCCCTTAGGGCGGGTCGATTTGTATGAGAGAAAATTGTTCACCAAAGAGTCAGGGATATTTGGATTCTACACGTAATTCTAAGAAACAATGCCCAAGAAACCATAGGTCAAAAATACATTTCGAGTCGCCCAAATTTCGATTGAAGTTGGTGAAATTTTGAATTTTATATTTTTTTTTTGGTCACTTTCTTTTGGCTTTTTCTCAGGAATGGCTGGACCGATTTTAATGATTAACCTACCGTTGGACGCAGATTCAGAATTGTGACAAAATATATGGGTTTTGGTTTTGATCAGTTTCGGTTTTAATTTCAAAAATTTTAAAAAACCGTTTTCGAAATGGTCGAAAAATTTGTTTAGTTAATGAATGTTGTGTTTGCAAGAGTATTTTTAGATTCTAGATATCAAACTTTATTATCTAATGATGAGAAAATAAAAGTAGAAAAACATTTAATTAAGTGTTTTTCTACTTTTATTTTCTCATCATCAGATAAAAAAATTTGATATCTAGAATCTAAAAATACTGTTGCAAACACAACATCCATTCACCCAAATGATCCACCCACCGTTGGATGCAGAATGAGCGTGCCATGAAATGTTTTGATTTTGATCAGTTTAGTTTTTCGGTTCAAAAAATCAAAAAAAAAGATTTTTTGTATGAATTTTTTTTTTACAAATTCAATCAAATATGATAAAACTTTTATGAAAATCAAAAACAAATTTTTCGACCGTTTCGAAAACGGTTTTTTCAAATTTTCGAACTGAAAACCGAAACTGATCAAAACCAAAACCCATATATTTTGTCACAATTCCCAATCTGCGTCTAATGGTAGGTTGATCATTAAAATCGGTCCAGCCATTCCTGAGAAAAACCCAAAAGAAAGTGAACAAAAAAAAATAAAAAAATCAAAATTGTACCAACATCAATCGAAATTTGGGCGACTCGAAATGCATTTTTGACCTATGGTTTCCTAGAATTACGTGTAGAATCCAAATATCCGTGACGCTTTGGTGAAAAAAAAATTGACCCGCCCTAGTGTCCCTGCTATATCGAAAGATACAAAAAAAAAACAATATTCCTGATGGTGGATGTAAATGGGTGATCGTTTTCAGGTGGAAAAGCTGCATAACGTCAAATACATACAAATTCAAATACTATTTTTTTGGCTTTTCGGAAATTCTGATTAGAATTCTAAAATATTTTTCTTCGTACCCTTTATAATAATACTTAATACTCTAGATACACAATAGAGATAATTAATTTTCGAATCATGATTAACTCTTAACTAGCCAATCAGAACGTAGTTACCCTGGACACATATGAGTTAATTAATGATTAACTCTATAGTGTATCCATTGTATTATTATTGATATTTGTGTACTCTATTATAATAGTTTTACCACTCTTTGATCAAATAAATAAATATTACACAATAATTACAGATACAATTATGTTGCTCCGTAAAAAATTTCTACCAAATAAACTGTGTAATTTTTTTTTTTATATTTTCACATTTTATCAATTTATTGACATATATCTCTACGATTAAATTACTTTAATGCATTATTTAATTTACACTATTGTACCAAACAGATAGCTTTTGCAATGTGCATGCTGAATCTCTACATTATAAACAAAATACTTGTGAAAGTTTTTTTTTTTTTTTAGTACAGGAAGTAACCTATCCAGTCTTTACACTTTAAATCGATTTCCGTATTGCAATCAATTTATTTATTTTAACAAAAATTAAGATTTAAAAATATATTAATTTTAAATATAACATTTTCTCACCAGAAATAATTTTTTCAAAAGTTTTTGTAGTCTTTTAAAATAATATATTTATTACATTAGACAGAAAAAAAATAAGAAAATTACATAAAAATTTTCACTTTTACTTTCTTTATTACATAACACTGCACAAGATGCACTTTATATTTGTATATTTTGTTGAATTATTTCAAATTTTCTGTATTAAAATGTACGTTTTTTTCCACTTCTCTCAAAACATTTTTAAAATTATTTTGGAATAAGAAAGAAATTTAAATAACTGAAAAGGCTCAATAAAATTATTTGAAAATATACTTGACCGATATCCGTTTAAAAAGTTTGATGTTACAATCACAACTAACAAACTAAAACTGATTTTCTTTTCATTTGAATTTTAAATGATATTTTTCTAAATTGTAAGAAAATCATAATATAATTTAATTTCATTTTATATTTGAAAATGGAGGGGCTATCAACATATGATTGAGTATAATTGATTCCTTATATCTCACAATAATGTGGTGGCGAACATTTTGCATCCAGTGCAAATTTAAGTGAATGGGTTAATATTTAATTAAATTTAATTAAAAAATCTTTTCGGAGTAAAATTTTCTGAATTTTCTATGGGATTAAAATTTCAGTGGACAGTTTTAAAAATTAAAGAATGAAATAAGCTTAATGAGCGATTTCCTAATTAAACTTCACAAAAAATTTTAAATATTGACAATGATCATTAATTTTTTTATAAATAAATAAATTTAAAACGTGATGTATTTATTATATATTTGATTAATTTATGAATTTCATAATTTTGTTGTTGTTCCACAATTAATGATAGCCCTTAATTTATTGCGCTCAAGGGATAAATTTTACTGAATCAATTGTTAATGGTTTTTAATAAATTTATATGGATCTATTGTGTCAAGTGTCCCATCACTTCATAAGAATCAATCAAAGCTATGTAGATGTACACGTCAACGTATTGATTAGTGTCATGATGTATATTATGTGAATTTCTCAATAGTGAAAACATCGATCGATACTTGGTACAATCACAATGTATGATTCGTCCTGGACGCATTGCGTTTTACATTTCATTTAGTGTTAGATTATTATTTCAAAAACCCCTTCGTTTGAGCACGTCTTTTCCTTTATCATATTTATAGTATTTTATTCAGCAGTTAGGTGCATAGGTGCACTGCGCAGATTACACTTACTTAGAAAGTAGGCAAACGTCTTTCTCAATAAAAGTTATTACGTTTTAAATTTAGCTACATATTCTTTATATTATTTCATTTTCTTTTTCTCATACTGCGTCTTCTGTTTGGTCATGTATTGGCAAAGCTATACCTACGCTCTGCAAATATATTGTAATTGATTTCTACACGTTTTACTTAAATAATTATTACTTACAATTCTATGTATACAAAATGCATCCATTGTTTGGATGGTATTGCATATTACATGCTATTTATGGGATAAATTATGATATATATTGCGTGTAACTACATATTATGATGATGATGATGATGATATTTGTTATAACAGACATATGCAACACAGATACTACTTACCTTTTTCCTCTTTTATTATATAATTCAAATATTATTAATAATAGTAATAAAGATAATGGCAAAACATTACAATCATAAATATCTTATAATGTGTTTGTTTTATGCCATTAATTTATTTCTAAGCAAAAATCATATCTTTATGTTATGCAGCACATTATAATTTAAAATGTAAAACAGATATTTGAAACTTTTAATACGGATGTTTCAATAAGTTTCTTGACCTTATGTGGTATTTTCTCTGTTTTTATTAAAGATGCTTGACAATATTAATCCAATGCTACAAAAACATGAAAGTATATTTACTGAAATTTAGCAATAATGCGTTTAAACACTTTTTACTCGTTTTTTTTTTATTCTCTTTTGTGCATTTTTATAATACTTGAAATGACTCTTACGATGATACGCCCACGATAATCAATTATCAGAGCCGGCGCTAGACCATTTTGCGCCTTAGGCATAACTAGCTGAAAATATTCATTTTGGCGCCTCTAATTCTATAGCTGACAATATCAATTTAAAATAAAACTATTCATTTGATTTTGTTCAATTCAGACTATGAGAGCAGTGCTCTTGTGTATTTCTTCTTATTTTAGTAGTAAGTTATATATTTTATTCTCATATTTGGCGTGTTTATATTTTTTTATTATTATTTCTTTGGCGCCCCTAATTTTTACTGCCCTAAATTTGCATTTAGCTCGCTTGTAGCTTAAGCCGGCCCTGTAAACAATTCTTTAGTTGAGTAAGATTCAATTATTTATGTAACATCTACAATCAACATAGTTCTTTTTCCTCACTTTTCGTTTATTTTAAACATAAGAAATAAATGGGATTTCCATTTTGTGACTCATATGTGCATACAAAATATTAGACGTTAATATCCTATAGAAACTGCTTTAAATCTTAATATTATCGAATAAATTAATATTTGTCATTGATTTACATTTTTAAAATTCAGTAACATGAATAGCAAGAAAATTTCAGGAAATACATAGTTATTGGCTAATTCAACTTTTGACTCCAATTAGGTGTTTCAGTTTTTTTTGTAACCTATATTTATATTCAAAGTAATCTAAACGCAATTATAATCAATCCTAATTATTTAATTTTGCTAATTATTGTTAATTATAAGTAGTAAAATTTGAATTTAAAAGTAACTTCGGCACAACAAGAAGTTTTGGTAGGAAATTTCCCTTCTAATTTGTTAGAATATCCCTTCTATCTCCGTATACAATCAGCCATTTTTGTGTCAGATGTATGAAAACGAAAATAAACGAAAAATTGTTGCATTTTATAAATCAATTTTTAACAATGAAAAATGTAACTGATTTGAATTATAATATCTAATTTATGTTTAGAATTTCGTCTAGTTTGCTTATAAATTAAAACAAAAACACATCAATTATTTAGTATTTAAAGACCTCATTGGTAAATGTAGATTTTTTTTAAAATATTGTATGGTGATCTAAGCTTGTTTTGTTTATACTCTGTCATATGTCCACTATTTAAATATAATATTAAAAAATAAAAATAAAAACGAAGTAACTACTCCATATACAATATATGGAAATTACATCTATTCTTCACGCACTTATATACTCCCCCGATAAATCATCTATTAATAAATGTAATTATTTATGCATTTTTCTCTTTACATAAGATTTTTAATATTTTTTCGGAATAAAATGGATAGCGCTAAATAACAGCGTATTTCTATATGTATACCTACCAATTAGAGTATAATTTTACCTTTACAAAGATATTATTTATGTATTTACAAATTATCTCGTAAGTATTTCAAATTAAAAAATAAAACGTATAAAAAATTAGGAAAACTAGACAATTTTTAGAATTCTTTCTTTTTGTAGAAAATCTTGTTACTACTTTACTCATAAATTATCATAATTCTTTAATTCACTCTACAGCTATTGTAGTTTTTACAACTATTAAACGAGTAGAATATGTATAGTCTTTATGCAAAGAATTTAACGTAAACATAACCAATTCGCATTGATTTACTTACCATCGCCAAATATATGTCCTCGCTTAATTTAATATTAAATTATATTTTAATTATAAAAATAGCAAAACGAAACTCACATTGAATTAATCATTTCTAAAAATGTATTTATTTCTCTTGATATTTTTATATTTGCATAAAAAAAATGTTTTACTTTCATTAAAAATGAAAAAGAAAAAAGATAATAGAAATGAAATAATAATAATTATAAATATTACATATACGATTACGCGATTAAATAATTAATACAAATTTTTCTATTGTTTATAGTAAATTACAAAATAAAAACAAATTAATTTGTTGCTTATTGTAAATAAATGTAATTTTAGAACTTTTCTATTAATTTGTAAATGAGAATATTTTATAAAAAAAAAAAAATTATATCCAAAAAATATTTGAATTTTCTTTCAAATTTTTAATTTTATAAAAAAAAAAAAATGAAATTGATACAAAATGAAGGAAGAAAATTAATTAACAATAAAATTAATTAATAATTAAGATATTTTGTAAAAAGATTTCGACAAATTTAAAAAAAAAAAACATTTTTATTAACGAACTTTCTTTGAAATTAGATCGATAAGTCCATCACAACGTTCGCTAGTACCTTTAAATGTATTTGGATGCGGTCCAATCATTTGCACTAATTGTGGGATATCAGCTGAAACCTGTAATAAAAATAAAATTAATGTTAATATTTTATTTGATTAGAAATGCATTTTAACTTACGGCCACGAATTTACTTAATGCCTTTAATGTTCTATATAAATGTTCTTCAGATGGTTTGGCATTAAAGAATTGCAATAAAGCCATTGCCAACTCAACAGCAACATCATCAAATACCTATATATTTCAGAGTATATAAAATTTATATTGTTGTAATTAAAATGGCGTTTTATTATAATTGGTGTGGTTTTGTTGTATTAATGCCACATTTCTAATTTTTTTTTCTTTCTGTTTTTTGCACATGTTTACATGTTCAATGCTT
Organism: Catotricha subobsoleta; assembly: GCA_011634745.2. Taxonomy (NCBI): domain Eukaryota; kingdom Metazoa; phylum Arthropoda; class Insecta; order Diptera; family Cecidomyiidae; genus Catotricha; species Catotricha subobsoleta. The sequence continues at coordinate 5,108 of JAABKK020047005.1, read as the reverse complement.
GTGTGAATATGAAAATGTATTTTATTTTGTTTTCTTAAAACAGTTTTAGAATAAACATGAAAATACTAAATTATTATTGTATTTTTAAGGCTCTACGAAATCGCTGCATTATGAATTGCGTATAAATATAAAATAAAACTATTAAACAACCAGTCACTAAACAGACATCAGCTTAAAATATTTTAAATGCAATTACATTTAATTTTAACACATTAATTATAAATTATATTCAATTTAATATTTTTCTACTTTTTTCTGGCATTCTCTAAAATACCGATTAGTCATAAATATAAAATATAAATTAGTGATTAAGTGCAATTTTTAAAAGTTAAAACTATTCTTCAGAAATTAATTTATTTAAAAAAAAAAATTACACCGAAAACGAACAATAGAAATAAGAGGTCCTATAAAAAAGTACCTTCGCAGAACTGCCCTTCGGTAACAATTGACGTAATGATTTAGCGTGATGCAGTTTCTAGAAAAACACAAAAAAAAAAAAAACAGCGCTCCAGAAAATTTTGACAATTATTGAATAAAAATATGTATACAAATCAAAACGTCAATTAACAAAACAAAAAAAAAAAAATTAGAAAAGCGCATTTTAAAAGTGTTTAACTTGTTTTATAAAAGTGTTATTCCTTTTTAGACGAAAGCGATACAGACCACAGTTTTTACCTCCTTGCACGCTAAATTATGGATAATAGCAGTGCCGATGTCTTTCAATGTTATACATGGAGATAATAAGCAATGAACTGCAACTTTTGTTGTAGCTCGAATATTTGATGTTTGTACATTGTTATACGTCCATTCCGAAATATATAATAGCCACTCTGATGAGCTGATGTTTTCAAATAAATTGCACATCTTAAATGTTAAAAAGAAAATGAGATTAGCAAATTAGCTTCTATCATCGAATAACATCTTAAAAATTAAATTAAAATATTTCAACTTACAAATAATGCAATGCCTTGTTGTTCTTCAGGTGCTCGTCGATCAATATCTTGTGCATAGTTCATCAAAACGTGATCTCTGCGATCTTGATGCAAAAGCAAAATAATATCATCTTTAAGTGCTGCAGCGGCCAATGCACGCAATAAATGGACTCGCGTTTCTGTTGAAATATTTGGATCTTCCAAAATTCGGCCAACAAATATTAAGAAACCATCACCCAGGGCCCAACTACCTTCACCTTCAATTAAGTATTGATGCAATTCTTCAATAGCCGTTTCATCATCTTTCGATAATTTACCATCAACCAGCTTAACCAAAGCATCAAGTTCAACATTTGGCTAAATAAAAAAATAAAATGGAAATGGAAAACAATATGAAATAAAAAGTGGTTGACTCGATTAGAAAAAAAAACAATTATTCATTTACTTACATCAATGTCACTATAGATAATTGGTGGTTCACGATTTTTTCGACGCTCCTCTTCTGCTTGTCGATCTTTAGCCTCATCCTCAAGAGCTTGTTCGGAAGGTAGCATATCAGATGGAATTACATGGCCACTAGCACCATTAAGTTCTGCTGTTTCAATTTCAGACATGCCTGTATTTGAACTGTACGTTGAATCACTTTCAGTATTTTGGTGTTTCTTCTTCTTTTTATCTTTTTTCTTTTCTTTCTTTGCAAGTTTATCTTTAATTGCCAGCCGACTTTTCTCTAATGCAATTGATTGTAAACGTGCTTGTTCAATTTCGCTATTCAATTCATCAAAACCGGGACTTCTTTCACGCGGTGTAATTTGTGGTTCAAACGAGAAATTATTATTATTTTGACCTGCGTTACTACTAATTCGATCTGAAAATAAAATCAATTTGCAAAGATTCTTTTTGTTTTTAAAGATGCGAGTTATTCTCAACTATGTTCCATACCTATTAATGGTCCTAATGATTGTCCTAATGGCGTTGCTAAGAATTCTTGTGGTAAATCCAAAATATACTTTGGAATGCTAGTTCCACATAAAAATTGACAAATATCTTCAGAAAATGTATTGCAATTGTGTTTTAGTAAACTATAATTGGCTCCTCTATAAATAAATTAAAACAATTTTAGATAAATTCAGTTCGCACAAAGTCAATATAAAAATTTCATCAAATGTTAAGTAATACTTAAATCAAAAAATAAGAAAAAAATAAATATTAAATAAACATCAAGCGTTTTAAATAAACTTTATTAATTTATGAAATATATTTATGTTGTTACTATAACTTTTCATCATAACATTTTCTAATAAAATTAAAGATCAACGCTTAATATGATAATGACTTAACTCGCAATCTAAATTAGATTTTTTTTTCATAAAAAATAATTCTCTATTGTACTAAAATTAGCTACTTCTAGAATTATTAGAGTTTATTGCCTTATTTTATAAGATTTCGTAAATGTGGGTTAAGCCATTTTTATATTAATCCGACGATATTGTAAAAAAAATACATATAGAAGAAAAAAAAAACATGACAATAAATTAAACAGATTTATTTCGCAGCTGCGCTTCTGCGCTTTTCATTATTTATTTTATTTCGTACGTAAGTAAAGTGAAATAGTCTTTAAAACGAACACCGGTGGAAACATATTATTACAAAAATAGAATGAAATGCAAAGAATATGCGCGATCGTTTTATATGTTCGCTTCTCCGGTTACCGCGCATAAAAAGATACTCATCATGATTTCGATGTTCAATATTTACAATAAAAAAAAAGTTGATTTTTTAATTTAGGGAAAACAAAAACCAAAAAAACAAATCATACAAATATTATACTCTAATTGAATTGAAATAAAAAACTTGGTCCGCAGACATACCTGTATGTACTTTCAGCTAATCCACGAATATAATCCTTGAACACTTGATATGGTATAAATGTTTCACCAATTTTCTCAATTCGCAATGGTTGGCCTAAAACAGTGCCACCCTAAAAAAACACAAATTACACAGAAATTAATTTAAAAATTTATTTAATTCGAATTAATTTTCAATAAATTATTTCTACAAAAAATTTATTCATTTGGTTATTTAGAATTTTTACAAAACTTTCACTTTAATTGTATTCGATTTTCTTTGATTTTCTTTAAGCACACACCTATTCCGAATCTGCAACAGAAATTTATTGAACAAATATACGTACAAAATAAAAGAGAGATTGTAAATGTTATGTACATGAGATCGCGCTTTTATTCGGACTAAACGGAAAATTTGTTATTTCGACTTTTCTTAACCATTTTGGTGTAGGTTGTTGGTTTATTTTTGTGATATATTTTTATATATATAAATATATATGCGTTTTAAACGTATTCGTCTTGCTTTCTCGAATATTTTCTATGTGACGATGTCGTTTTTTTTTAATTTGTCAAGTTATTTTTATATATGTTGATTTGATTTGGTTCGTTTTCTAATAGTTGGGGAGTTTTACGGTTCATTAAAGCTTTGATAACATTTTAAGACAATGCTCAAACACCGTTAATTGTAATCATCAAGTTTATTGCGACCATTACCATTATAATGCGATATAATTAAAGTAATTAATTCGATTAAAATTGAATTTTGGTAAGAACTGAATAAATTGGACAATTAAAAATATTTAGTTTTATTGTGAAAGGCACTTTATAAGAATTCATAAAATGCGATTCATATATTATTTAAATTTAGTCGAATGAGTCAAATTGTATAAATAAAAAGAGAATCTTGTTGTCAAAGCGTAAAAGATGGAATAAAGTGATTTTTTGAAAAAGAAAAACACAAAGAATTTCTTATTATTTTCTTTAATTTTAGAATAAATAGGTGCAGACATGATTTATATGCGTGGTAATGGTAAATAAAATATAAATAGAATAAAAATTATTTAAAAATGCTTTTATGCTAATTTATGGTAAATAATTAATCCCAAATTCCAGAATCATAAGTGCTTAATTTTGTATTTCTTATTAATTTATTTACTATAAAGATAACTTTAGATTCAGGAAACAAATGTAGCAGAAACAGGTAAATTCAAATCTCTTAAGCTTTGAAATTATTTATACAATTACGCCTTATTTTTAATTATATTGCTTATGACTGCTTAACTAGCTTCTTACTGTTATAAAATGGCGAAAAAAATCTAATTCTACCAATAAAACAAAAGATAAAAAAGCTAAAAATTAAGTTAGAAATTTAAAGTATGTTCAGCTGTATATATAATTTTTGTATTTGACCAAAATGTAACGAATTTAATATAATTGTATTCCTTTGAGTTGACTTGGCTGACAAATAAAATGTAAATATAAACAAAAATAGATTTCATCTAATGGAATAAATGCGTACCGCTGCTATTCAACATGTAACGTACGGTGCTATATTTAGAATGAACTTATAATATTATTATTCATTCGATGTCAATTCTCATAGTTTACAGTGAATTTATTATATTTTGAGTTAAGAAAGCAGGTACTTTCAAACAGTAGTATTTAAAATTGCAATAACGTTTATTCACCTTTTGCTGTTCGCCGTCACATTTTCAACTGCGGGGATATCAACCGATTATATGATTATCAGTTTAGTAAAAATATCTATATCGTAATCGATCTATGATTTGATTTAGTTACGAATAGACGAAAGTTAAAGAAAATAAAATAAAAACGAAAAAAAAAATTGTATAAAATAAATCTTACCGGAGGACAGCTTTGTATGCCTTGACCGCCAAAGAAAAACTCTCGACCATACACAACAACACCTGTATGCCAAATGCCGTCGATTTGCCGTCCTAGCAACATCTGGGACATCATTGCTGCCATACCTTTTGTTAAATCATATATATACACTTCCACATTGTGACTTCCAAAATCTTCCATCTTTTTTACTTTTCAGTTATTTTCCTATGTTATTCGAGAATCGATTTGATATTTTTTATTTTATATTCAGCTCGTAAAGCTATATCACAATCTGAAAAAATAAAAAAAACATAAATATTTGAATAAAAAACTTTATTAAAGATATAACAGCGATAACAATTTAAGAAAATTACTACTAAATAAACTAATTTATTTTATCAATCATCCAATATAATATTAATCAAAGATGTTTGTGTAAAAACTAAATAAGGATTCAATGTTTGTAAAAAACAAGCTGCCAATA
>JAABKK020046984.1:0-12279 GCA_011634745.2 Catotricha subobsoleta | reverse complement strand
GAAAAAAATTATTTTTTTTTTTTGGAAAAAGTTTTTCTACGAGTTGTTGCAAATAATCTGGGGAACATTTTATTGTATAGGCGTTTTTCGATTAAGAGCAATCTTCAGGGTCAAGGCATCAAAAACTATGGTTTTTATTTTTTTTTTATTTTGATACATTAACGCTGAAGATTGCTCTTAATCGAAAAACGTCAATACAATAAAATGTTCCCCTGATTATTTGCAACAACTCGTTGAAAAACTTTTTCCAAAAAAAAAAATTTATTTTTTTCATATAGAACAAAAAAAAAAATTTCTATGTCTATTCGATTATCATGTAATTTATAGAAATATTATTCTATTCATTTCGTTTCGAATTTATTAATTAATTGAAATAATTATTATGAGTATAATTATTTATTTTGCATTAACTACAATTATAATTGGTAAAATTATAGATGCATAACTAATTGATATATGTATTAATTGATTAAAGTTCTTATGCTTGGTGACAAAGTGAATGTTAATGAACGTAACATGTCATTTACGGTGAATCCGTAATAAGATTTTTCAATAGATCTTTACTAACACTGTGTCACAATCAGACATGGGTCAGTATTTCACATTTTTCGTGTTCATATACATATATTTACCGAGCACATGAAAAATGTATGGACTGAAGCATATTTTTCCAGATCAGCGAGAAAATCGACTCAAGTAACTACTACTAGGCGTGTACTTTCTTACAATTATAAAGTATATCCAGTACCTGTCAACCAAATCAAAACTAACAGACGATCTGAATTGCAACATTAGATATAACAAACTTATATGAATAACGATATATGTAAATATAGAAATATATAAAGGGTCAGAAATCATTTCCAATTTTACTTGTACAATATTATAAATAAGCCATCCTCAAAATGCAGTATCATAATTTTTTGAAAATCTTTAATCAGTTGTTTGCCGTAGATTGGGTATCATCAAAAGACCAGCAAATGGAAATTATCTTTCTATGGTGGCCCGAGGTGGGAAGAATACAAATGTGTATTTTATAAATATTTTTCTAAAGGTGTCAAAGTTATAACAATGTTTCTTGAACATATTGCTTAAACTACATTTTCATATGATATCACTCTGCTATAACATTTATTTGATACGTTTATTCAAATTAGTTAAGTGTAGCTTAATAATTTCCATTTGTTATTTCAATGCGTGTACTCTTGATCATAGTTATTTTAAATTTATACAAAAAAATATTTATATACTGAATACTTTTGGAAAAATGTTAAGTGCCATACAAAATGTGGCATTGCAGTATATTTTTCAAATATCTGAATAACTTCATTTTTGAAAAAAATCAAGTATTAGTTTCGAAATTCAAAATGGAATCGTGTAACAATTCTATTGGCAGCTTGTTTAAACAGATATCTGAATTGGATTAATTAATATTAAGAAGACTACAGGATCCTAACAATCACAATTTTTGAAGTGAAATAATTTGACTGAACTTTTCATGGTAAACTTTAGGTGAAATGCTTCTCCGCTTATAGTGATTTGGAAATGCGATGAAGAATTTGTTCTAAGTCAATACCAATATATACTTATACGCTAGAGTTCACTCGTTGTTTTCATATGCATATTTATTATTTTTGGACAGCGATTTGCAAAAGATTTCTAAAATACGGGTTCGAACAATATTAACATAAATAAATTAAATACATTTTTTTTAATTTTCCGTGACATGGACATCAAACTTTGGTTATTCCAGGAATTAATAAAGTCTACGAAATCTGTATTTAGCAAGAAAAAAATGGAAGAGCAATGCTCATCAAACCAAATGGATTACATAAAATGATTTGAAAATGATTTGAAGACGATTTTTATTTATCATGAATTGATATAAAACAAATTATAGGGTTATAACGTTTCACATGTAAAAAAAAAAGAAAACAGACTTACGCGGTTTACGAGCCATATAGTAGTACCCAAGGAGCACAGTGGTGCCACATATGACCAATTCGTGACTAATTCATGACCAATTGGTCAAATGTGGCACCACAATGACAACAGAGTGACCAATTCGTGACCAAGTGACGTCATCGTGACCTTTGGTCATTTTGTGTTCCTTGGGTAGTGAATACTCCTAAAAGTATATTAGGTCATTGGTTAAGCTACCAATTTTGTTGTTCACTTATAACATAAGTTATACCTACTTAATATTCAAAATCTTTTTCAGAAATTTTCACAGCAAATTTGATGATGTCAACATTTCTGAATCACCAAATAAATATTTTCGACCATACAAAAATTTATTTATTTATTCTAATTAGCTAATAATTAATCAATTATGGTTTTAATACAAAACAATTTTATTATTAGAATATAATATTTTTTATCATTAAATTATTTGGTTTTCTACTGACCATATGAAAAAAAAAACATATTTAATATATTATTTTGAAATATTTATTTTTTCTTACTCAAAACAGGTCCAGTTTTTAATTTTCTAAGTGCCGTCGTTTCCACCAATATACTTATAAATGCTTGTCATTTCTGTGCTGTTCAAGTAATTTTTTTTTTGTTCAACATTGTTTAATGTGGTGGTGGGTGGATCGATTTTTTTCTCTCATAAATTCTGTTATGATTGTTTTTTTTAGTTGTATTTCGCCATCTGATTAACGTACAGAAAGGATGTTAAACATAACGTGGATCTTCGATGTGCTCTAGAGGCGTCTGAAGATATTGAAAATAGCAATATTTGAAATGTTGTAAATCCACAAATATTTGTACATTTGTCTTTTATCAATCCGATATAAGTACTGTTACTACAGCGAGATAATGATGAAGTTAAAATGATCATTAACTCGTATTGAGCCAATCAGAACGTAGTTATCTTCATTATAAACTGCGTGAACGGTCATTAACTTGCCGTGTGTCCCAAGTAATAAAGTCAATGGTTTTATAAATATTTTATTGGATATTCGTAGTTTACTATGATTTTCGTTATTATTAGGTTTCAAATTTTACTAAACACAAATAGTTTTGAAAATCTGATAAATACGGGATTCATAGTAAACTAATGAACAATATATTACTTGAAGAACATTAAGTTACTCTATCTGACTACAGAAATACATTTATTTGTAATAGTGGAAAATTACAATGCCTCAAATATTGCCAAATATCACATCGAAGATCCATTTTATTTTCAAATCCATTCTACACGTTATTCAGAAGGCGAATATAACTAATTCATAATGGGCTTTCGAGGCGTGAATGCTGACCGGTTAACCCCATTCAACCCTTTTCCATTCATCTATCCAATGCCCATACTCCACACAATTTTCTATCAACTTAACTTGAAAAATTGTGCAAAAAGAGCGAGATGTGAATGCAAAATTACATACGAGTGAAGAGTTCGAAAACTGTTTTACTTGAAAATTCAACGAATAAATGCAACATATATTTTCTTCAAAAAAAAAAACAATTTCACCGAACAAAAAACACTAGTTTTTTTGCTTTTGCGATCATCAGTGCAGCTTTGAGCTCCATCTACTAAAATTGTTCAATTTTTCAACAAATTAATCATCTCGCTTTTCTTAAACAATTTTTCAAGTCAAATTGCTAGAAACTTGTCTGAAGTATGGGCATAAATAAAACCATAGTAGAAAGTATGAAGAAAAAAACAATCGATCCACCCCCTATCCTTTAAACCTAAAACTGCGATTTACTTAAAAACTATTGATTAAATTTTCATTTTACAGAAATTTGAGTTAATAAAAAATATTGAAAAATTAACATTTTGGGCTGGCTATAATGAGAAATTGCATTTCGCCAAGGAAGAACTACTGTCACAAATATTTAATTTGGATATTTCAATAAGTGGAAAGGGATTTTTTGTTATCAATCGACAATTTTTGGCTGGGGTAAATATCACATTTTTTTTTCTTGATTTTAAATTGAAATTATTGTTCGCATTTAAATAATAATATTATATTTTTTTTTTCAAAAATTTTATTATGAATTTTTTAGATGGCGGCTGCATGTTGCACTTATATTATTATATTTATTCAATTTTATTTATCTGGAAAGTGAATCACAGATGAAAAATTAATTGTTGTGTTTTATTTTTTCTATGTAATTAAATTATCAAATATTCAATATTTTAGTTTAGATAGTACAATAAGTAATTTTTTGATTAAAAGGGTGCACTTTTCTCTTAAACAGAGTCATGACAATTTTAAATAAATTTTTACAAAAAAAAAAAAAATAATAAATAAATAAATACACTAAAAAAAAGTAAAAACATCAGCTCACGTCTAGTACAAATGCAAAATAGATCTAAATATGTATCTATTTCAATGTCATCACTTTGCAATGAACAATTTTCATACCATTATTTTAAAGTTTTTCACAAATTAATTTATTAAAAATTAGAATATATGGTAGGGTGGATAGATTTTTTTTTCATACATTCTACCATAATTTTTTTTAGTAACATTTGGTCTCCTGATTAACACGTTTAAAGAATTTTGAAAATAAATGCGATCTTCGATGTGCTGCAGGTCTGTGAAGTTGTGAAAATCGCAATATTTGACCGTGTTTGAAGCATTCTATCTCTCAGTCAAATATTGCGTTTTTAACATCTTGGTAGACCTACAGCACATCGATGAATCCATTTATTTTAAAAATCCTTTAAACACGTTAATCTGGAGACCAAAATGCAACTAAAAAAAATAATGGTAGAAGGTATAAAAAAAAATCGATCCACCCTAATATATGGTCTCAATAAGCTATTCTATTAGATCGATTGTAATGTTTAGAAAGCAGACTACCGGAATCTGTCTATAAACGTCTAAAATTACTTTTGGACATTGGTTAGAAGTTAGAAGATAAACCAAGTACACTTGAACTGGTTTCATCAATCCGTCACTTTAAACATTATGAGATTTTCAGTTGATAAACTGGATTAATGCATTTGAGCCTGTTTTAATTTTTCTATAAAGCAATGGACGTTGCACAATGCATTGTAAGACCACTGTACCAGGCGGCCACTATATGAACCAAATGTAGAATAGTCACTTTGCAGGCGATAAGCTATGTAAATGGTTCATCGAGAGAAATGGTGACTGCTAATGTGGCCTATTTTACCATTAATCCTCCAAAATAGTAACCATTACCCATCGAATGGGTAAAAATACCTCTCCATTTTGGGTAATGATCTCCATTTTAGAGGATTAATGCCAAAATAACCCATAATGGGGTTGATTCTTCAATGCAGTTCCTCTCAGTGTACAATGCACAGGGCAATGTAAATGAATCATCAGAGATTATTGACTCAATCAGTTAGCATTAAAGCTAGATAATGATTTTATTTTAATATCTTAAATATAATTATCTGTTGATATGGAATTGATATTTACATTTTTTTTAAATTATAGGTTTTAATTTAAGTGAAATTTAATATTGAAAATAAAAATAAAATTCTAGATATAAATTATGTGATAAGGTTAAGGTGTCCTAAATTTTAAATTAATGAACTCATTCTTTAAGGCACAAATTCCCAAAGCACTAACTGAAAATCATTGTAACAGTTTTGATAATTATTTTGTTTAAAAATATTTCTCTATATAGTCGTTATTACCAACTAAAAGATATGAAGGGTCTATAATACCAAAAAAACGGTAATCAAAATGTTCAATTTTCATCCAATTAAACCGAGAATATTTTAACTTTTTTTTTTTTCTTTTCCGTTTTGGAATAATATAGAGAAACTCTAAAATTGTATACGATTGCATATTATTAACTCATTTTGGAAAAAAAAAGTAGAAAAATAGAGATTTCCGTTTTTGGTATTCAACGCCCTCATAAAATAAATTGATAAAATAAATATTCGGATTTGGTTGCTCCTAAAATGAGCCTGAAGTTTATGTTGTAAAGATTAACACTGTGAATTTAAAATAAAATAATGAATTTAAATTAAAAAAAAAAAATGTTGTTAATTAATTACGATATAGTTTTTTTTATGGTGTTGTTAATTAATTTGAACGGAGAAAGAGAAGTGGATGAAAAACCTAGGTAAAAATTTACTTAATGTGAGTTCTTTTTACTTTATATTATATAAATGATTTCCCTAGCGGATTTTTTCAAGGAAGGAGGTAAAGTTTTCTCGTAAACACGTTAAATTAATTATAAGTTTTTCCATAATTGAAAATTTATATCATATCGCCGTGCCAGTTCAAAAGTAAGACATCTTAAAACATAAATTATGATGCAAAAGATTGTATCTGTATACGTTATCAATTACATATCAATATACGTTATCAGTATGAGCTGGCACGGCGATATGTAAACTTGTAGAGGTATTACACATATATGTTTAGTTTTACCATTCAATTCTTTGTTAATCACTACACCACAGGTAACATTGTGCAAAAGGTCTTGCAGAACCCTTCAAAGGGTTCTAGCGGGATTCAGGGCTCTGTTACAAACCCATGATACTGTACGACATCAGTTACGACTCGCATTTGTAGATAAGCCTTTGGGTTATTTATAGAGCCTATACACATTGATTTATGATAAATAGTATTGAGAATATCGTTATAAACCGTTCTCTTATCCCATTTTTACAACACCAACAATTTTTTGCGCGGTTCAGAACGATATCTTCAATACTATTAATCGTAAATCAATGTACATAGGCTCTATAGATAGCCCAAAGGCTTATCTACAAATGCGAGTCATGACTGATGTCGTACAGTATCATGGGTCTGCAACAAAGCCCGGAACCTCGCTAGAACCCTTTCAAGGGGTTCGCTTCCCTGGATTGCACAACTCTTGTTGCAATGCAAGACCTCTTGTACAACTCTCAACTCATAAAAAAGAGCTGTGCAACTATATTGCACTCCAAGAGTTGTACAAGAGCTCTTGTACGCAATAAAACAAATTTTATGGTTCGAATTCAATAGGTTGTACACCTATGGAACAAAGCGTAATACACATTTGAAACAAAAGATCGTGTGCTTCATAGAAAGATATAAATTAAAAAAAAGATGAAAATACGGAGTGATCAACTTATAAAATAGAAAATATCTTGATTTCTACATGACCGGAATGACGTGGCTAGTATCACATCTCTGTGAGGACTGTATAGAGGTAATTATTGATTTTTGAGTATTTTCATTTACTAACAATTAATTTTTTTTTCGTTAATCTTTGGAAAACATTTTTCTAGAATTTTTTAGTTTTTGAAATTGATTACTGGGCGACTCTTCTCTGAAGCTGTAGCCTTGTTTTTAAGAAGATGAAAAAAAAATGTATAAATTGTGGTTTATGGTTAAACAGATTACATATTTTGTTTTCGTTCTTTTCATCTTATATTTTTGTGGTTCAGATTTCAATAGAAATGTAAACTTGATTAAATAAATAGTTAAGAAGAGCATTTTGTATATAAATTGGTTCTATTTGAAAACAAAAAACTCAGTATATATTATTTTGTTCATAAAATGAATTTATATTCTAAAACTTTACAATTTAATGTCAAAGTACATCCATTTTAATGGCAACTTATTTGAGATTATTTGTGATTTTGAAGATATGTAGTAATTTTTGGTTTTGCTTTTGAACGTTGCGACTCGGAAACTACTTTAAATGCACATATCGATGTTCGGTATTTTGTTTCTTTTTTTAGTTGACTTTTATTTTAAGCAACTTTTGATCGAAGATTGGAAGAAAGAATATCATGAAAAGTGTTCTCACTTAATGGTTTGTCGAAACTGAAAGCGATGGTTTTTCTGTTAAAACATTTCCACCTCAAATTTTCAGCACCACTTCGGAATGGTTCAAGAACGCTCCCGTTCTTTCTGCACTGATTTCTGTCTAATCAATTGATACAATAAGAACTATTGTTATTCATTTTGTTATTACCATTTGCTAATTGTAAGTGGATAATAATTATTTAACTGATGAAAAACCAACTTAACAAAAAATCAATTCGATGTAGTTTATTATCGAAATGTTTTTATTTCTTTCAGAAAACTGATTCTGTTGCCGGAGATAGAGCAAGACAGCAATCCTGATTAAAAGTAAATTCTTCAAATTCACTGTGACAAAATACGAGCAATCTCGATAAATGTTTGTCTCTATTGGAATATAAATATTTGTAAACAAAATAAAATGTACTGACTTTTTTTTGAAATTTTCACACATATTTATCTAAATCTCAGAAAGCAAACGAAATCTTTTACCGCACAACTAAAATTTCAGATATATGTGCAATGAGCAAATTCACAAAACCGCTATGAAATTGAAATTATTTAGGAAATGTTTGTCTTTGTGGGTGCGGCAGCGATTTTGTAAAATCATTGCCCACATTTATTAATATTTTAATTATGCGGTTATGTTATTTAATCTGTTTGGTTTTAGTGATCGCTGCATCTTAAATTTTTAAAAATCATTCTCAAAATGATTTTATGAAATTCATGCACATTGTACAAAAATCTTTCACAGAACTTCCATATATCCATATAGCTCACTAAATTCTACACATCTAACGAATAGTCAATGAAAACTATCCTGAGATTCAGCCTCTAAAAACGCAAAACAACAAATTACGAGTACTTGCAAATCAAAATAAAAATCATAATGTGCTGCTATTAAATTATTCAATTAATGTGCACACAGTTATGCGATATATATCGTAAATATCTCGCATTGACTCAGGTATAAATAAATATCGTTTACCCTGCCTTTGAAACCCATATAGGCAATAATAAAGCAATTCGATTTTAATGAAGCATGAATATAAGCCAAAGGACCAAAGACATCCATTTCCACACAATGCATTGAACAGATTTCTTTTTTTTTTATTGTGAAACTTATTTTTATATTGATGTTTTGTTTGACAAATAAATTCAATAGTTTTATAAGCAAATTGTCTATTTTTATTTTTTTATTTTTTTTATTTAAAGAATACAAAATATGTATTTCTAAAATCCCAACACACAATCAAATAAATATAATATGAAAGGTAGAACATATGACATCGAGCTCGAGGATTAAATTAAGTATTATTTTGTTGTTTGTTATCATCCTTACATACAAAAAAAAGAAATGAAAAAATATAAGAAAATATGTCGCATAATCTAGAAATGGTAGTAAAAATGTTTTGCTGTTATTTATTATTTGTTTTTAAAAGCCAATTATTCATGCAAGAGAAATTTTCAATCATGAGAACGCATCTATTTTATTGTGCGAGGTTTTTTAGAATTAAATTTTATCACACACACAAGAACAAGATACACACACGTTTTACTTATTATGTACATACGAAATGGAATTGAGAAATTTTTGACGGCATTTTTATACTAAATACAAAACCGATATGGAAAAAAGTAACTAACATATAAGATTGAAAGATGGTGATTTGTACAAAAGGATGATACCATATGCTTTGGGATTATCTCTATATATTTCTATTCAAAATAGAATTTCAGTGATTCTCTTTTCCTGTGAAATAAAATTATTTCTCTTCTATATACGACATACGTATATAGTTCTTGTGAGCCATGTAAATTGTAAAGAATATAATAAAAATATTATTCAGTATTTAACACACAATTTCATACAGATTTATGAATTGTATAGACTAGGGTTTTCTTTTTTCTTTTTTTTTGCATATTTTTGTTCAAAGTTTATTTATTTGATTCAGGTTGATGGTTTACTGCTGCAATATCTCAATAGTCTTGAACAAATACATGCAGAAGATCTTGCGTGATTTTTTGTTTTGTTTTTTTTTATTGAAAAATAAGAAATATTTCATAGCAAAGCTGTAAAGAGAAAGTTATTCTCGAAATTCTCTTCATCCAGACGCGGACTGGAAAGGTATAACGCGTTTACCTGGAAGTTATACTTGCCATCCTATTAACAAACTCGAAGGAAGACGTTTTTCCATGGAAAATTGAAACTCAGACGTGAGTACAAAAAAATGTCTTTTTTTTATCTTCGGTGCGCTACACTAAACAATAAACAAATGCCATCTCCCAGGTAAATATTTACTTCACTTGACTTCTATTTACGTTGCTGAATGTTACTTTATTATATCTTACATTTTACATATCATAATTTTCGTTCATGTTTTTAGGGTAAATTATATCTAGAGTTCAATGTAGTTGTTTTGTTGTTTCCTCTTTAACGAAAATATTGATTCAAAAGGAATTCAAATATTAATTTAAGTTTTCCGATATTTGGTTATTTTAGCAATATGGAAAATGTAAGGCGTTAATTGCGTAAATATTCGGTGATTGTAAATAATTTTGTAACTTTTTTTCTAATGTTTACGAAGCAAACAGAGACAAACATTGTTTGCAATTGCGTGCTTTGAGGTTTGTGCACTAACTGAGCTTTATATGCTATAAAGAAAATTTACTAGCCGTTTCCACTTAGAATTCGCTGTAATTCTATTGTTTTTCAATGCTGAGAGTTAATTATGAAATTATTTTTATCTATTTAGGTATTTAGTTTATTAATCCTATAATTTACTCATCTCACACATTTATCAATAAAAAATGTACCAATCGAATTGTTTTCAATCATAGAATTGAATCAAACATTTATTTATCAAAACCGATCTCTTAATTTCATTATTTTATATATTTTGATAAAATACATTTGATGTCATATCGCAAATAATTACATAACTAACTACATCTAAAATGGGCCAAATATCAGGGATGGGTAGTAAATACCTTGTAATTGAAATAACTGAGGGAATATTTTTAGAATCAAATGTTATATTTTTTTTCATTCACACCTAACTTTTTTCAAGTACTGGCTTTAAGATATTTGAGGGTCAGTATCAAACAGCTATACCGCCCAAAAAAAAAAAAAAACGGGCAAATTTTCCCCAATTTACAAAAGTGGTCAAAGAAAAACAAAAGAATAGAAAGAAAAAAAATTGAATACTCGATTTGATACTGCCAATTCTTCATGTGTGGTGGAAACTATTAAAATTTGTTTCCAGAAAAGTGTAAATAAATGTGTACCATAAATTTAGCCCCAATGATTTTTCCCCAACTATGAAATTACGCCTACACACAGAAAATTTAACCAAATTTTCTGCAGTAGTAAATATTTCAAATTTACGCACGCTGTGGAAGAAGTGCAGTGAGCTCGTTTCCATGCACATTGAACATAAATTTGACCCATAGATTATTTCATTCTCTTTCTCTGTCACCGATATTTTAATTTTTCTCTTTACTTCACATTTGTATTGACACGCATCTAGTGACATTACCTCCTTATATCTTATCCACAACATCCGATGTCCTCACAAAATCTTTTAGTGCAATATTCCTAAAAAAAAGGCGCAACATTTACACTAGAAGTGCTCAAAAATGGATGCGTCTTCAAAAATGAGATGGGGTCGGTCATCGAATATATTTCTGTTACATCTCTCTTCCACCTCTAAAATTATATCTGTTTAGTTTTGAACTAAATAAAGCCTCAGAAAAAATATTTAAAAAGAAAAGATATTATTTTTTTTCTTTTCTTTTGTTCTACTTTGGTTGGTCATTATAGCGAAACATTTCATTTGTCATTCATAAGTTAATTAGTGTATCCCAACGAGAAAATTGAATATTCAATTTTTCTCAGCCGCGAATATTAAATTGTCATATTGATTATAATAAAATTCATTATTCGTGTCAATAATAAATTTTCCATTGTCACACTTTGTTTAACACCGGCAAATAATAATTTTTTATGTTTTGCTCTTCGTATAATTTATATTTAGTTTTTTCAATATATATGTTATCTCCATTCAAAACAAAAGAAACGAAAACAACATTTTAAATTATTTATTCCACAATATTACATTTACGAATCAAGAAATCTAGTTTAATGCCATACTAACTTTTATTTACAAAAACCGAAATAAAAACACATTTTAATTTAATCCTTTTTTTTTTTTATTTTCCGCTCGATAAAATTGTTACTTTTAATTCAATCTTAAATTTTAGTGGATGTTGGGGCATGGGTAGATTAATGAATGATAATTCTTTTATTGGAATGATTAGATGGAAAGCAATAATAGTGTAGTTTTGATATCTTCAAATAAAAGTGTTAGAAAAACAGCATTCGAGAAATTTTAAATTATCTTATATATCCCAAGGAACACAAAATGACCAAAGGTCACGATGACGTCACGGTGACGTCACGATGACGTCATTTTAACGTCACTTGGTCACGAATTGGTCACTCTGTCGTCATTGTGGTGCCACATTTGACCATTTGGTC
>JAABKK020046962.1:0-12282 GCA_011634745.2 Catotricha subobsoleta | reverse complement strand
GGATTTTCGGATATTTAACGGGTATCGGATATTCTTCGGATGTTCGGATATCGGATAATCCTCGGATATTTGTGTTTTGCATCCGTACTCATCCGCAAATGCGGATATCCGTGGATATCCACGGATACGGATAGACTTTGCAGGGCTCTGATTGGTACACGATTTAATTTTTCGTCTTTTGATATATTGACCATTAATATTCGACAATCTGAATCCGGAGAATAACCGATATGGTCAAAAAAGTGGTTATAAAAAGAAAAAAAAAAGTTATTATCTAAAAGTTTATTTAAAATTTGATCTCGCCGTACTTTTTTTTTTTTGTTGTTTTTATTCTGTCTATATTTTTTATGACCTTGATTGCATTGAACAACAACATAACATAGGTATAGAATATGTAACGTCCATTTAGCATTTAGTTTTCTTTTTTTTTTCCGTTTTTATTTTATTTATCAGTCAGAATATAATAATTGTCCGTCGTCAATTGATAATGAAAAGAGACAAAAGATAACTATATGTGTATATAAAGTATAAACCGAATCGAAAAGACTAAACTTGTATTTATTATTTAAATTTGTGATGTGCTATCAAATATATGTTGTTTGATTGGAAATTTGTGTAATAATAATAATAATAATAATAATAATAATATTAATAATTATTATTATATTTGCAACATGCACAAAATGCATTATATTCGGTTTTTCTTTCTTTCTTTCTTTACATTATTTTTAGTTGTAAGAGAATAGCGAAATAAAATAATTTTTGAATTTGTAAAAATGCGCAAAAATGAATAAAAAGAGCGCGCATATCATCGCTTTGCTTTTGCTATAAAAATTATGATGCGTGTGTTGTTTTTGTTGTTGCTGTTATTATTTTATTTATTTTGTTTTTTTTTTCATATAAGCGTACCATAAAATGGCAGTGAAACCTTCACGATATTAAAATATAAATAAAAATAATTATATCAATGTCATCATTATTGGTTTGAAAGCGTTTACATTTTATCTACATGTATTTTTTTGTTATTTTTTATTTATTATTATTATTATTATTATTATTTTTTCCTTTTGTAATATGCTTTGGCCACATTCACGAGAAATGACAAGAACATACTTATATATTAATTGCAAGATGTTGTAATACAGCAAGGTTTAAAAGAATATTCGGGTGACTTATTTCGTTTAAGTTTCGGCAGTATGAGTCAAATCGATGTGTATTGGGAATGCAACGTGATGCTATATTTGAAATTTAATAGACTGAACAAAGAATTGTGAATTTCATTTTTTTTTTTAATTTTTTTTCTATTTTGTTTTTTTTTTATTTCAATAGTGTATGGCATGAAAACTATTTCCTATAATAATTTTATGTATACAATATTGAGAATGCATAAAAACTAATTAGAAATCATATACATTTAGATTAGATTACTTTTTCAATTGCAAATTATAATAAATATTTATCCACTTGAAATATAAAATAGATAAAACTGAAAAGACAGCTAATTGAAATTATTAAATTGGTTTTTTTGTCGATGTTTTTTTTTTATTTTTTATTTTTATTATTATTTGGTTGTAGATAAAACAGATCCTTGTAGTTGACTACCATACCAAATGGTATAATTCATGTATCTATTTATTTGGTTAGACATGATCTATTTATCTGTCGACGAACACAACATGTTCAAATAAATTATTCAAATTTCAAACACTATGTATATGAAGATGTATGATATGAGTAATATAGTACGAATATGTTTTTTTTTTGTTTTTTATTTGTATTTTTCCACTGTTTAACCTGAAGATTTAAATTAAATCACTGGAATTTATTTACATTTAAGAAATAAACTCTAAGCGATGTTTTAAATGATCTATATTTAACTCTGATTGCAACGATGTAATCTATATATTGACTGACGTCATCATGTGAAAAGTCCATAGATTATTAAAATAATTATTCAGCGCTGAAATTCGATATTCCAATAGATGGTTTCATTAGTACATAATTTTTTTTTTAGGGACTTTCAGAACGTTGGAGTTCACAGCTTCTTTTTTTTTTTACCATAATTTTTAGTTTTATTATTCAACTGTCCAAGAAACTTCAAATTTAAATTCTAATTCTAAATCAATTTTAATGGTCAGGTATATAAAGTAAATTATAATCACATCACTCAAATTGGAAAAGAAAGTTTTTTTTTTTTTTAGCAATATTTTAAATTACTTTTACAGTAAACTAAAAATCAGAGAAAGAAGAAAACAGAAAAATAATAATAATAGTAATACAAAAAAATAAATAAAAAAATAACCCAACCATCAAATCAAACTTTGCAATGACATTTGCGGAAGTGCTATATATAGCATAAGCACACAATTGAATCTATATACAATAAACGATATATATATGTAGTAAATATAATATACCGACTTAAGTATAATATATTGTGTGTGGGTACTATCGTCGTACTCTCTTATTGTGTACTGTTTTTTTTTATACGTTTATTATTATGAATAGTAGTAGTATCACATATTGTTACATATCATATATATCGCGTCAGTACATAACTGATCCACTATGTATAACAATATACACCACATATAGAACCATCAATAGACTAAATATTTACAGAGAAAAAAAAAATCAATTTTTCTTTATAACCTTTTTGCCTGGTTAGAAAATATTATAGAAATTCGTATGTTTGCTTGATTGGTTTATAATAAAATATTGAACAAAAGATATCAATACTGTCGCCTTTTGGACGCATTGTATTTTTGAATTATTTCTCAAATGAGAGTATAATTTGTATAATTATTGACTTTCATGCAATATATATAAATATATGTTTACTCGTTTTGTTCTCTCCACTTTTTCTATATAAAAAAAAAATGCATACTTATTTCCAAACAAAAGAATAAAACGAGATAAAAAAAAACAAACATTTTGAATTTTATAAATAAGCGCATGTAACATTACAACATCCTAAGTAAGAATATAAGTATTCAAGTTATAAGACAATATATTATTTATTTATTTTTCTTCTCTTTTTTTTTATATATATAAGTGTATATAAATATATATTTTAAAATATATTGAAGAACACAAGGTGAGCATTTCATTCAACTCACAGAACAAAGAAGTAAAAAAAAAAAATCATAATGGAGATTGATGAAATATTTTTACCGACATATTGCCGTAAACTAACCATTTGCAATCTCTAGTGTATAACGTGATTACAGAGACTATATATACATAATAATGTATTTAAAAAAATACTATACATCTTATATGTTGCATTCAGAAATAATAAGGTTAATGTGCGTTGAAAAATATGCGTCGCACAGTGTGTCAGTGTGCTAAAATTAAAAACTTATGACCTTACGATTACGAACCAGAACCTCAATTGTAATTAACAAAAACAAATTCGCTCAAAAATATATTGTCTTTGCTTACAGTACCATTTCTGAAGATAAATGCATACATTCCCTAAATACATTCAATTATTTTTCTTTTGCTGGTGATTTTTAATAAATTAAAATGATCTTATTTTATTATTATTATTTTTTTTGAAATGTGAAAAACTTTTCTGGAAATGAAAAGCATATTATGTATTATTTTCTAGATCGGAATAAACACAAAAACAAAATAAATTAAAAAAAAAAAAAAACGCTTCAATTTGTTCGTTCGTTCGTTTATCTATAAATCCAGTTTTAAGACCTGTATTCACAGAATCTTATAATGAAGTTCAGGTGATCATAATCAAAACCAGCTGAATGCATTTAATTGACTTTCACCGCATAGCAATTTAAACAATTTGATCAGTAAAATTCAATAAAAATAAAAATAAAATTGAATTTTTAACTGCTATTATCAGCCACAATTTCATTATTTTCTAATTTTTTGTGGAAAATTGTCTTAAATATTTTAGTAAAAGAAGAAAAAATGAAATCATGAAAAACTTTTCGGTTGTGGCGTTGTTATGAAAAGGTGTTGAAAACCTTTTCTTTTTATATATATAAGATACGAGGCGAATACAAAATTACCATATTAAAAATATTTTATTAGCCTGTGCTGGAAAAAAAAAAGTTGTATATCCACTGCATGCAGTAGGTAGGTATTTATCGTCAGTGTTTAGGTCTTCTTATAATTTATAAATTTGCTGTAATATCTACCTATTTCTTTAGAATGCTTACTTATTTATGTTGTATTTACTTTCTAATATGGATTATAATATAATTTAAAATAAACTACTGTGAACGTTTCAAGGGTTTTTCGTTGTTATTATCCAGTATTGATAAATATAGAATTTAATATTAAGATTTTAGAACCGCATTAAGCATTATATAGTAGTATTAGAGATTTCTTTTTTTTGCCTGAAATATTTCAATGTGGCTGAATTCATATTAATATCTCCGATTATTATCTGTTCATTTGTGTTACAAGATTATCGCAAAACATACTTTGCATCCGTTACCATTACGCAAAACAAAAAATATATTTATCAGTAAATAATTTTTTTTTTAAAAAAAAGAATCTAAATCAAATGATAAGAAATTAGTGAAAAATTAATGTAAGGGGAATTAATAAATGGTAGTCATAGCAACATATAATAATCGGGCGTATAAAATTTCTAAAGTGTAAGTAATAAATGGGGAAAAGAAAATTAATATTCAATTTTCTGGAATGACTGTTTTAGAGCCGAAGCGCGTACCAATAGTTTACTTTTGTTTTAAATATATAGTTGCAAATTAATTTATTATAAAAAAAAAACAGCGTACGATATTTTAATTTAATTTAATGCTAACAATATTTTAATGAAGAAAACCAAAGCAGTCGAATCTGCAGAAGACTCAGTTTTTGGTTTTTTTCTTCACTGTATTTTTTTTTTTTTTTTTTTATTGATTTATTTTGTAAATTTTCTCATTTTGCTATGTACTTAAACTTACTTTTCTATACATGAAATGAAAATTGTGTATCTTTACCATCGTTGTAACGTAACATAGAGCATAAATATATTATAATATATAAATGTGAGTATAGAACACATAAAATTTTATTTTATACGTAATATTTTATTCAGTGTCGAATTCATTGTGAATATTATTGGTAAAGGTGTGGTGAAAAGGGGCAAACCGAACTTCCATATGGACTAATCCTTTATGATTTTTAAAAAAAAAATCTTATTCAGGATTTATTTAAAAAATGTATTTACTTTTAAGTTATTTATTAAAAAAAAATTAGTATGCCATTGATGTTCACGTGATTTAGTAAGTAATAAATCACCACCCAATTTTCATTCTAAATATTGTTAATTTCTTTCATTATAGATTAAACTTATTACGTTGCAACATGAACACATAAAATTTTATTACAAATTATAGTTTACTAAATAGCCTAATTGAATATATGAAATTTATACTTTATGTTAAACATTTGAATATTATGTGGTTAATAAATAAAACATACTATACACACATATTCAGTTCGACTCTGTATATTATATACGTCGTATACTATACATATTTATATGCCATAGCCTCAGCCTCTATCTCTATCTATATTATATATAAGAGATATAATGCGAGTAATATATATGGCATATTATATTATATATATAGATAGATATATATAGAGATGTACATTATATTTATACATTTATATATAGTATACGAAATGTTGTCGCTAAATGCACAGAATGAAGCCTTATAATGTATTATAAATATATAATATAAAATGTATAGTAAAGATATTTTTGTTGTTGAATGTTAGTTATATAGCTATATCTATATCTATATATTAAATTATAGATATAGAAAATATATATTGTATGAGTATATACACGATTTTATGTATAATCAACATAATAGGGTGATAACAAAATTTAAGTTTAGTCTTTCATATCATTTATATATTAAGATTTTTCCGTAAATATTATTGACAGCTCAATTCCATTGATCGAATGATTGAAGCAAATACTTTTATGTTTCGATTTTTATGATATTGATAACAATAAATAAATGTTTATATTTGTTAAATCATTTTTTTTTTCAAATGCAAATTAACGTAAATTTCTCAATCAATTACATCTAATTAACTTAATTTTAAAATTATGAACATTGTATAGCTGTTCAACGCATGTAATATTTACCTACCGTCACCACAATCACCCAGCCACCTTTTTTTTTATAGTAAATACTAAATATTATAAAACATTTAGCGCGCATGGCCAATTGAGCATAGAATATAATATGTATATTATATTTGAATACATATAATATACTCTCCACACTGTTTCTCTGTCTCTCAATCTCTCTATCTATCTATCGCTCTCTTACTTATACTTAATAAATATAACTTTTATATGCGTATCCATTAAATATATTAAAAATAAAACAAAAAATGAAAGAAAAAAAAAATTAATAAAATAACAAATTCTGTAATCCTTTAATAATAAGTACAAAATAATTTAATAATATTAAGAAGAAACTGGTTTATCATCTGTTCAAGTTAGTTGTTGGATTAGTTAATTTTATTAATAAAATCATTTTTTCACTTTTTTTGTTTTACGCTAGACAATGTAATAAAACTATTTCCAAATAAAACGTAATTGAGTCGGAATTTTAATTAAATGCTAAAGAACCAATAAAATATGTTATTGTACAAGATAACGATTATAACTAAACGTATACAAAAAAAAAAATAAATAAATAAAAATATAAAACTTTCTTTATGTTTTATGACAATCGCCTTCCTTGCATTTGATTAACTATATAATACATTTTTTTTTTTCACAATTTTACTTGCTAAATTCGCTGGTTAATAATTTAATATTTATTTAAAAAGAATAAATTTTAATTACATTTATAAATTATTAGTAATGAAGTATTTATAAAATGTTATGTGATTTTGATATTCTATTACAATATATATCTGATTTAAAAGTCGATGATTTCATTTAAGAGTAATGGGAAACATACAAAATATTAATAAATAAATATGTAGGCGATGACGATTTTTTTTTTACTACTTTTTTTTTATATATATTTATATATATAAACGGTAGAACGCAATATTCAAATTCCTATATACGGAAAAGACTGAAATTATATTGTCCCTTTTGTTATGTTAATTATATAGTCATTCCTTAATGCGTAACATATATCGACGACAGCATGTAAACCATATTAATAATTAAACACCTAAAATTTCTATTTATAGATAAAGTAAGTCCTTTATAATCGTATGAATTGAATTATAAATGTAAACGCCATATTGACCATTGACCCCGCGCCAGTACAATAACAGAAATGAAATTGAAGCCTATTCTGTATAAACCATTACCAGAAGTTTCAGTTTCTTCGTATATAGAAAAATATGTAAATAATAAAAAAAAAAATATATTTATATATATATTTTTATATATATTTCTTTATATAAATTATATTATGTTACGACCAACATACACATTATATGGTATAGCTGATATAAGGCATAGGCAGGCAGCCAGTGTATCATGCAATGAAAAAAAAAATGGGGGAAAAAATATAGAGACGTTTGTGTTGTTAATGAACAAAACCGGAATTTTGTTCGTTGTCGTGAATTTTTCTTTATCTTTCTTTATTTAAAGAAAAAAAAATGTAAATTGGTTTTAAAATAATTGATGTGTTTTACAACGCCATAAGTATAGAATAGAAAGCCATTACGTTCATATATACGGTATCGAGATAGGTGTCTTTCATATATATATAATATATATAAATTATATATAATATGTTTAAATTTGCGCATGTGTAATAATGTTGTTTATCAAAGTCACAGTCAGAGATCATATTTCTTAATCCGAATCTATTATACGCAATCAATTAATGCCACTACTAACCCATATAAGATATTCATATATATCCCATGCAAAAAAAAAACATATTAGTTTTAATAATCATTTATTAACCGGAAATTAAAAGGTTCATAAGTCCTTTTATTTATTTTGTTGAAAAAAAAGGGCAAAAGTAAGTAAGTTCAGTACCATAACATTTTTTTCAGTTATTTTTTGTTTTTTTTTAAACTTTAAACAATGTAACATGTTATGTTATGCACATTATATATAATTTAAATATGTAAAAACGACGTACACACAATAAAATCTTATGTCTAATAATTTATTTATTTAAATGAATACTAGATTTAATATTTCATTTTTTTTTTTTTTATATCGTATGCTCATTTATTTTATGTTTCCGGTGTTTTATAACACTAGCAGCAGGTATCATCATATCATTATATTGTGTAGCCATTTATAGTTTTGGATTATAATCGATATTTGGAGAATAGTGTTTGCGATGCTCTAATTTTTAATTAATTAAATCCGTATGTTTAAGTAGTATTTATAGCATAAAAAAATAGATAATTGCTTTTCCAACAACTTTATTAATAATATTTATATATAATTTCTTCTTATAAAGTTTCATTGATGTGACTCTTGATGAAAGGCTATTCCTTAGCTAAGTATAGAATAAACCGTAGAGTTTTGATTGTTATTTCGTTGAAAACAAAAGTTAGCCTCTATAAAGCATTAAACCCGTTTGAGATTAGGTTTTGTTTTATTAATGATATATAATCACCAGTTGATTATAACTAATCGTCACAATTATTATATAATATAAATTGTTAGACATAAATAAATATTGGATAAATATGTAATTTCATTTTATTGATTTCCACTTTAATCTCAATTGGTGATTAAAAATTATGTTAAAAGATCATTGCGAAACATTAATATTGTTACTTGAACTATTTGGAACTAACTATAACTAAATTATTATAATTGCAATTTCTAAAAATAAAATTTATTTATTTTAATACAAAATAAGAAATTATGAAATGTAGAAAGCAATTAACATGCAGCACAAGTTGAAAATCAAGTTTTCTTAACTCGAATTTAACTGAAAATTAACCAAATACAATAACGAACGAGAAAAAAAAACTTACACGAGCTTGACACTGGCTTTTACTGTTTATTTTTTCGTTTGTACTTTGTTATTATTATTGTGTTACGTAAACTACTATATCTATTGATGGTTGTCGTACTAACTATATTTTTATGTTATTCTACAGTTTGTCATCCAATTATTAAAAATTTAGTTTAATATCTTAAAAAAAAACCGTAATCACATTTATTTGTATATGAAATAAAGGGAGGATTTTCTTTATACATACTATCAATTATTGGAACGTTAGTTTTATTTTTTATACTTTCGATGAAGATATAAAGATTTAAATTTTTAGTTAATGGTCATTCTCAGTGTTTCTCATTATAAAATAAAATGCATCTGGAAACTTTTTGTCAGCAAATGTTTTTATTTACCATTAATATATTCTTCTCTTTCTGCCCATTTTAGGTGGTTGGTGGTCCATGTGGATTCCATGGCCCTTACACATTTTACAAAGGAATACGTATTTCATTGGCATCCGTAACAAATTCACAAAAATATGATGCATCAACAACTACAACTACCTCTATCAATAGCACAACAATGAACAGCAATATCAATTGTCCTACTTCAAAGTTAAAGGCAAATAATCGAAAATGTCGTGGAGATAATACAAATATTGGATATGGCGAAAATGATGAATGGTCAGTAAATTTAATAAATTATTATAGAAAAATCGAACATTTTATTAAATTTTATTCGATATTTTTTTTTTTTTCTATTTTCATATTGAACAGCTTTCAGAAGCCATTAGTGTTAGCATTAGGTGATTGTATACCAGTTCGACCTTGGTCAGATTCACCTATTGCATGTTTAGCGGAACTACGCATGGTTTGGAAAGACAAAAATGAACAGTGCCTCTTAACGGGATTGAGATTATATTTTCTACCCGAAAATACGCCAATGGGACGAAATTGTCACGGAGAGGTAAGTTCATCTTGGTTTACATTAAATATAAAATATGATTTAATAATTAGATCAGAATATAAATGACGGAAACCAAGTATTAATTGTTATATAGGAGTTTTGAACAAAAATGAGAGAAATTCGATTTATATTAATTAATTTTTTTTAGATTTTTTTCTAAATAATAATAAAAAAAAATATCGAAATTTTTTGTAACTATTCGTTTGTTAATCTAAATTTCTAAATTATTGCAAAATGTTTCTAAAACACAGTAAGAATATCAAGTTAATAGTTTGCTTGTTTATTATGAAAATATTTCTCGATTATTTAAATTAATTTTGCTCACCAAAAAGCTAAGCGTATTATTTCAATGACATCAATTTGATTATTTAAAAAAAAAAAAAAAAAAATAAACATATTACTATAAATATTTTTTATGTTGCATTTAAATTGAAATAAAAATAAAAACCAGCACTATAGCGAAGTCAAGACAACTTTCTTTTCTCAATCAAAATTAACCTTACTTGCTTCTGTGTTATGCATTGAATTTGAACACTTTTAGACGAATTAAATGCATAAAAACAAATTAAAATAAAGATAAAAATAAAATGGGTCATAAAATTTTAAAGATATTTTTGTAATTGGTTTTCCTTGACGCATTGAACATATATTTAATTTGTAATAACAAATGCGTACTACTCAATATTAACAAATACATTGTCTTTAATCGACCAAATTATCACATGCAAATAACTTAAAGACAACAAAAATCAATAATTTAACTAAATTTTGTAGATACTTTTACGGAAATACAAAAACAAAAAAAAACAAAAAAAAAAATTGAAATGAAAATGAAAATGTATTGCTTGTTTACTTAATAGAGTTTTGATGTTTGTGTTGCGATTTTGATTTCTTATTATGAGCTCTGACTAACCTTCAAATTACGTAAATTACGCGTTGATTTAAATTTTTCTCATCACATATTTAATTCTACGCGAACCACATAAGCACAATATTTACACGTACGAAGTGAATAATGAAACTATACACAACGACATATTTTGAAGAAATTGTTTTTACCTTGCATTATTTTTATAAAAAAAAAGAATTATCGAAAATATTACGTAATTTTAGCATATGTGGGCTATTACCAAATTTTCATTATTTATTTACAAAAAAAAGAAGAAGAAAAAAGAGAAATAAAACGATTATAAAAAAAAAATAAAAGATGTGAACTTTCGTCAAAAAAATAATTTTAATCAGTGCAAGACCACAAACAATAATATTTAATCAATTTTGATCGCGCGAAAATTATATCTTATAAATATACTTATGCCGACGTATATATTTTTTTTTCTGGCCTAATTATCACCACGCTACGTAGAAATGGTATGAAATAATTAAATAATATAATATTGATGATAAAGCGATAACAAAAATTTAAGTACTTATATTTATTTTATTTAATATCGCTGCGATGAATTTTGTTGCTGATGATTATTCAAAAGATAACTTCCAACCAATTCAAGTCTCTAGTTTATTCAT
The DNA here is from genome assembly GCA_011634745.2 of Catotricha subobsoleta. NCBI lineage: Eukaryota > Metazoa > Arthropoda > Insecta > Diptera > Cecidomyiidae > Catotricha > Catotricha subobsoleta. The sequence continues at coordinate 853 of JAABKK020046962.1, read as the reverse complement.
AGATAAAATACAGTTAATTATATAATTTTTATTTATTTGCATATCTTAATGTCTCGTAAAGCATATTCATAAATCCAAATAGATACAAACTCATATTACAGAATATTAGACAATATTTAATATTGATAATAATATCTGAACATGATTGTGAACTAATAGAAATCTATTACGTTTTGTGTGTGTGTGTGGTGTCTGGTGTGTGCTAGTTTTTGTCACTTTGTTTTTTTCTTTTCATGACGTTAATATATCAATAAATTATAATCAGAAGAATATATCGTAAAATTAATTTTAAACTTTTTAATTAAATATCTGTGTGTATCTTATATTCTCATATTTAATTAACAAACAAAGAGCCATGAAACACACAAAATTATAATATTAGGAAAATTATAAATATATTTTTATTATGTTATTATTAAAATTAGAAGCAAAAAACAGAAAAAAATATTTAAAAAAAATTTAGAATAATTAAGAAAATGGAAAAGTTCAAAATATAATTTTGAAACGTCAGAAAATAAACCTTTCTTACCCGGATTGGAATGGGTTTTTATAATATTATGCTAGATTTCTATTTACTCAAAAATATATTTTTGTTCATCAAAATATAGAGTTTCCACTTTCAGTACCAATCTATGGTATGTAAATATAGGACACCAGTTTGTATAGTCAGTATTGAAATGAACAATATTATATACACATTTGTCTACAATAACTACTTACCTTTTCTATATTACGTAATATATTTTATATTGTATTATATAGATGGCTATGTTTTTATTTATTTATAAACAAATATATATATAATATATATATATATATATATACATATATACAATATGCCACCCGCACATTT
>JAABKK020046951.1:0-12283 GCA_011634745.2 Catotricha subobsoleta | reverse complement strand
TTTTCCTTTAAAAATTCAAAAATTTCATATAAATTTAAATATGTTTCTAATAATAATGTCAGTTGCTAAAAATTTTTATATAATTGTATCTCACAAAATGTATTATGTTAATAAATGAATTGAATTGATTGATTGATTGATTTAAAGTAAATTATTTAGTCTAAATTTTTGTTCAGCGAAGTAACATGTCTCAGCTCAGTTTTAAAAAAGCTCGCCGCAGCCGATTGTTAACCGAATAAAAATTACGAACTTCACTAACCTTGCAGCTTTTAAAATTAGTTTTTTCCATGCTTAAATTTAATACGCAGTTTCACTAAATAGATTATTTTTTACATACTGTTTTATTAGGTAATAAAAATTATTAGCAGGATATTTCTTAACGTTTTGCATTTTTTTTTTCATTTTGAATTGATATACATATTTTGTTTTACTCTTCTCTGTATCCATGCATCCAATATTTACATAATACATATTTCTTATTATTTTCGCATTCTTCTAACATATAATTATTTGTATTAACTTTTTTGCTTTTATATAGCATTTAATAATAATAAAACGTGCACGCATACAATACAACACAGCATGATATATATAACCTTATGGTAATTACATAAAATATTTTTGTTTCAACTATGATTTACATCATTTGAATGATGTTACATAAAATTGTTTCTGTAATTCTTTTGCATCGAAATAACATTGATATTAAGTTACTATAAAGAGTTTTACATTAATGTTAAAAAAAAAAATTATATCAATATTTAAGCGGACGTTTTTTGAAAAATTTTCTCTGTATGAATTTTTATTAAGAAATTTGGCATAGTTTCATATTATTAAAGTTTAAAAAAAATAAAATTATAAAAACGAATAAAATAAAAACTAATTTCAGAGAAAATTATTTGATTTAGAAATAATTAATTTTGCATTTTTCTTTGAACGCAAAAATAATAAATAAAGCGTATTTAAATGTATTTTTTAACATACAAAAATCAGGGAGTTTTTGTTTTTTGTTTGATTTCGGATATGATCTATTATTATCTATTATAATAATTTAAAAAAATTATTTTATTTCTAATTAATTTCAACATGCCTATTTCTCGTCGACTAGGAAAATATTATGTGGTTTTCATTACCAAATAATTACGCTGGTTTACTTACAGTTGGGTAGTCAAACAGGCGTCCACACGTGTATTTTGTATTAGTAAACAGGCTTGTTTGCAAACATTCACGCGATCCTATTACCAACTACGATTCGTTTGGTAACCAATCAGCCGATTTATTCAGTAAGGGAAACCAACAGTGTGAGATTATTTGTATCGAACTGAATGGGGATAACTGTACCTACGCTGGTGAATTACAAAAAAAAAGAAGTGGATTCATGATTAATTAATGCTGTCATTATATATAATAAATATATATTATGTAGATACATATTTTTATAATTAATGTAAAGCATGTGTATGTATGTACCTAGTACAGGTTTTCAAACTTTTTCTATTGTTTCAAAAGTTACCTTATAATTAGTTAAAGTTTTTTTTTGTTTGTTCGAAGAGAAATGGGAAACTTATGTTAATATGTTTATATTTTCAAAAAAAAAAAGAAAAAAATAGGAACGAACAAGGGAATAACTTTTTTCTTACATGTTTTGATAAATGGAAACAAAAAAAAATTCCTATATTAATTAATCCAGAAGAAACATAAGGCAAGTGTATAATGAAGTGTAATAGAATGGGGCGACACAGCGAGATAAAATTACAGGAAATTAAAAATTAGGAAAATAGGGAAAAAAATGTTAATTTTGATCATTAATTTTGAGACAATAAAAGATACCTACAATATAATATAATATAATGATTTAAGAAGTACACATATACCCATCATTTCCTTAGCCCTGCTATAGTAGCTGGTATTATAATCAATATTTTTTATTAAATTACACCAAACCTGTGTAATGTTTACTTATACACAGACAGAATGTGAAATGAGCCAAATATTTCTATCTGCGATATTTTCGCTCACTGCGACAAATGAATGAATAATATTACAAGCTGAACACAGGACTCTAAAATTTGCATGCAATCATTAATGTTCTTTTTACGGATTTCAAAAAGGCTTTCGACAGAGTTTCACATAAGATATATTAATTAACAAACTCAGATTATATGGAATTCATTCAAGTTAATTACTTTGAATTGAACCGTATTTAATTAAAATAAAACAGTATGTGAACATTAATAATCTCGAAACTCGTACCCTATAGGCTTTTTTAGAGTACAGTCTCAAAGGGGTCTATTAAACCAAAGAATATCTATACTATAAAAGAAGAGCATCAAAATTTGTTGATGCCAATTATGTACCCTTATATCGGCGAATTGTACTCTTATTTTTATTACACGTAATGCTTTAAGATACAAAATCAAAATAGAGTGTACTCAGGAGTAATTTTTTCGGGCGAGGTTATTTTCATTTAAATCAAGAATAAATAAAGAAAATTATGAGTATAATTTAGTAAGATTTAATAATACTTTAATGTTTTAAATTGAATAAAAATCAAATAGAAGTATAAAGAAAATACTAAAACATGCGCAGATCAATACTGTCATCAAAAAATGCGTCTTTTACTCTTCTTAGTATAGATATTCTTTGATTAAACCGTCTATATACGGTCTAATGTCCCGTCCAAAAACTGTCTATAAACCATCATTAAACGGTATATAGACTAAACTTATAGACCGTATGTAGACGGCTTATAGACTATTTCGAGACTGCTATGCCTATTGAGGTATGTTCAATGTTAGATCAGGTGGTAGTCATCTTAATACGCTTTTATTTTTATTATTTATAAATGATATAGTGACTTGTATAATGACGTTCATTTTCTTTTATATGCAGATGATTTAAATATTTATCTCCCGGTAAATAACTTCCAACATGCAACATAATATTACAAAGACTAACTATCCATCTTACGGACTAGTGCTGTTATATACAAAATCATGTTTTTCCATTCTAATCTAATAATAATCTAATCGGAACCAATTTTCCGGAAGAGTCATTCTACAAAAAGTTTCTAAGATCCAACTTACTAATAGGTCTTTAAGGGCCTTAAAAAATCGTCGAGAAATTAGTTTTATGATTGGAAAATTCAAGCATTTTTCGAATTTTCCGGATTTCCACAAAATCACTATCGTATTTGGCGTCCAATTTTACTTCCGGTAGGTTTCTAACATATCTAAAAAAGCTACGATAAGCCGCCAAAAAAAATCTATAACACGACTTTTTGGTGGTCAAATCATCGTCAAAATCCTCAAAATCCATCATTTCCACGAATAATTTAAAACTTTTAATTTTCCTTAATATAATCAATATATTACTTAATGACATCCCAAATAAACATCCTATATGACTTAAATGTTTAAAAAAAACGCTGTTTTTCTGTCCCTATTGATTGTACTATCATGGATGATGCTTTAAATAGTTTGTACTGTTCTTTTATTAGACAGTTAGCGCAATTGACGTACACGAATTTATGTAAGGCTCCGTAACTCGTTTCCTTGAATATGAACGATCATTAGGTTGATACTAATGTTCATATTATTGAAAACCTAGGATTTTCCACGCAAACGAGCTACGGAGCCTTACGTAAATTCGCGTACGTCAATTGCGCTAACTGTCTATTAGATCCATGCTAGAATTTACAAAAATACACATACATCGCGGATTGAAACAATTTGTAATATTTGCGAGGGGTAGGACACAGGCCAAATCGCGGTCCTTGATTTCAATTTTTTTTGAATCTTTTAAATGAATACCAAAAGATTCCAAATGATTCCAAGAGTTGTGGCGTCTGAATCCATCGCTTTTGTGACAATTTTAAAAAAAATTCTTAATGATTCCAAGATTCCAAATGATTCCAAGACCTGTGGCCCCTGATTGTATCTAGTGTCCTACCCCTCGATTATTTGCTTTGCATAAACTGGGATCGAACGATTATCAAATTTTCATCTCTAAAATTTTTTATATTATAAAAAATTATTGTTGTAGATATTGTAAATAAGCTTGATACGGCTTGTTGAGATAACCCGTAAACTTAATTATTAAATTACGTAACCAAACAGATGGAATAACTATGGATGCTGGTGTAGTCCAAATTATCTTCAAACTAATATAAAATAATTATAATTCTTGGAAGCAGAGCCATTGTCTGAAAGAGCCAAAAGCCAATGTAATATTGAAGAACTTTCATATGCATGTATAATATAAATAAATTAGAATGTATACTACTTAATTACATATTTCATTTATGTATTCGAATTTAGCTACATATAACAAAATAGGTTAATGTAAATTGAAAAACTAAATGTTTCATAGAGAGGAATGAATATACATTAAATATAAATAAAATAACAATTAGCAATTATTTATTGGAAGGTTTTTTTTGTGGCTTTTATTATTTAATATTCATATTGTTTTAAGCAGTTTAGTCTCATTCAAAAGTGAAAAACGTGACGAAAACATTCAAATTTTCAAGTAATGGATTGTTTCATGAAAATTTTACTCCCTTCTTTTTAAATTAATTTTGAAAAACTATTTAAGATTTAAGGTGAATTGAAATATTTTAATTTCAATATTTGTGATTTTTTAATTATGCAGAGAATATGTTATTATATAATTACATACAATGACTTCACAGTGAAAATCGCGTCCATTTCCTATAAAAATGTTTTTCACTGAGATAAGTTGTCATTAACATATTATTATTAATTGTTGATATATTTATTATGCATTTGCAATTATGAAACGGTGACAAAGACCATGGATGATATTTGTAAAAATAACGAAATAGAAATAATTCTTTGAACGTAAGTAATATATAATGCGGACCACAAGTTTAAAATCCAATCGTAAAACACTATCACGAACGTGGGGACCTGTTAGTACATTTATAGTAGTTTAGTAATAAATGAATGTCTTTATTTGTTGCATTTTAACGAATAGAATATAGAATTATAAAATAGTCACTTTCTGTGTACATCTGATTCTAAAACTTATACCCTAAATGAATGAGTGAGTCTACAACTAAATGGAGTTATTTGATGTCTTTATTTGTAGTATTATTCACCACAGTTCTATATAATGTGCCTAACCTATCATCACTTCGATGATATATATTTACAAATATCTCTTCAATCTATTCAATTCATATATGTTTGAAGCCATTACCTACATGCTTGTGACTCTATATTTAACTAAAATACATTCAATGCATGTGCCATACAGAACCAGAGTTAGATCTTGGTAAACCTTTGAAAGTGTCTTTCAAGTTTTCAAAATTCGATTAAATTAATTAAATAATTATTTTGCATTGAATACCTTCCCAACAAAATAGTTTTATTAAGATATAAGTTGACTTGGTACGTTATATGCTTATTCACCTATTCAATTTGTACAATAAATTAAATTTTTCTGTACACAAGAAACTACTATAAATGGCATCTTACCTTTCTAACAGAATTAAATTAAGTTTACTTCTAGATGTTTATTTATAATTTATGTCATCGCTTTATATATTGAAAGCCGTGGAAATTACTCTTGTCTTGTTCATATGTCGTAAATTCAAAGGGATAAATAATATTAAACACAAAAACAAACTAAAAGTGAAACAATCAGTAAATACCATGACGATTTTCTTTTACCTAGTAAGAGTTTAAATTTCTTCAATGTGTGTTCATTCTGAAATGAAAATCTGATTTATGAAAATTAAATAAATGAACATACATATTTCATTTATTATCATATTATGTTTACATATATGCAATTTGATGCAGAGTTAATGCAGAGCAATATAGATTTGATGTATTATCTAATCATCGCAGTTTTTTTTTTAAACTTTTTTGCCTCTAATTATAAATAATATGTTTGAACAATTCCCATAAGCTTGCCCTTAATAAATGTATAGTAACCAATATAAAATTGTTATAATTAGGTGACTGAATAATAATATTTATATTTAATACCTAGTTATTGTTGATCCTTTCAGCCCTAGAAATTTAGTTATCTAACTATATGTAGTATCCATGGTCTGTATAAACGTTAAGGCGGTCCAAAAAATATATGAAAATACTATTTTTCAAAGTTAAACTGTACATATTATTTTAGAAAATTGAAAATTTGGCAATATTGGGGTCAAAACACATTTTTCTTCGGATTCTTTTTTTGTGCGGCGAATTGGCGGCGAAAAGACAAAAATACGTATTTCATAAAAATTCAAAATACGCATTTTCTGCCTTGATGGTAACAAGTTTTGACCACTTGAGTCAGTATGTTAATGGTCGTATCAAAATATGCTTGAAATTGACAATTCTAATGCATTTCGCTCATAACTTTTTACGCTGCGATCTAATATAAAAATTAAAATTAACCTTGTTTCTTAATATTCTATGCCAAACATTTCTGTAGTACATAACAAAAATATTCGATCATTCCTTAATTTATTTTTTTTAATGAAGTGGAAAAAATATTATTTAAAAAAGAAAAAAAAATGAAGGAGTGATCAGATATTTTTGTTATGTAGTACAGAAATGTTTGGCATTAAATTTTAAGAAACAAAGGTAATTTTAAGTACACAGTACTACGATTTACTGTACTGAAATAATTTTTCCTAATTAATCTGAGAAAATGTGCTGGGGGTCAATATATCAAAAGACACACAATTTTGTGTTAGTGGAATTTTGAAATATTTCGTTTTTGGCTTGTGGGATCCAAATATGTGGTTTTTTTTTATAAATTTATATTTTGTGATATTTTTATTGTCATTTGATATCATTCCAAACAAAAATGAAACCGTTTACCAATCCATTGTCACCTTGTTTTTAGTACCAGTACCCCATTCCTCGTAAGTACTGGATATACTTACCCAAATCTTGTTGATGCTTATCTATATATAGTGTTATTATTTATATTTAAAATTAAATATTATATATATACCGAGAAAAAGTAAACAATAAATTATTTTTTCCATCCTTCTATCTTTTTTGTTTCAATAAGTTAATTAATATCTGTTTTTTTTTTTTATTTCATCCCCAACTATTAAGTTCTTGTAAGTATATTATAATCATTTATTCTGTATCTGAAATAAGCAAAATAAAAAAAACCTGTAAATACTGGTATTTAAAAGAAAATCTTTTAATTTATAGCTTTGAAGTTTTCAAAATGTTTTAAAATAAATATTTCGTTTATTGATTAACTGTGCTTCTCTGTAGACACTATGTACACATCTGCATTCATTCAATATTGTACATAAAGCGTTTTTTTTTCGTCATACATCAACTGAGTCGATTCACTTATCGTAACAGTGTAAATCATTTATTATTTAAATTTTAGAAATTAATTAAATATATTTGCAATCATTTTAGGGACATAGTCTAGTGGAAACTAGACTATCTCCCTAAAATCACTGCAAATATATTTAATTAATGTCTAAAATTTGAATAATAAACGATTTACACTGATTTGTTTAACTACGATAAGTCAATCGACTCAGTAAATGTATGACGAAAAAAAAAACGCTTATATTATTTAAAGCAATGAATATATTGCACGTAGCAAAGTTTGAAAAGGTGAAAATTAATATTAAAGAAAAGTATTTAAATCACAATGATGACTAATAATAAAAATATGCTTGACTTAAGGCTCTCGCAAAATCGAATTAAGAGCAAAAATAAATAAATAAAAATTTCAAGCAAATTTTAAAAATATTTTTTCGTTTAAATGCGTGAAAAAACTTTTGTTTTTGGTGCTTGGGCCATATAATATTAAACTTATCCAATTTATGTTAAACAAATGTTGTAAAAGTTCAACACTTTGGTTCAGAATGCATTCTTTTAAAGTACAAAGGAGAAAAGTTTCTCTTTTTAGTAAGTACCATCTTATCAAGTATTTTTTTCAATATAAATAATAAATTCATGAGTCGATCCAGAATAAATATAAAACATCATTTTTTTTTGGAAAGTTTTATCATGTGCGCTCATAGTTTTTGCATAATTATTATGTTTTTGAAATATGTTGTGGTTACTAATAACTTGGGAATTTTGAGAAAAAATAGTTTTTAAAATTCATACACATTTTATACGCTTGCGAATATTTTGTATACCGAATACCGAATTATACAAACATGTTTTATATATAGTAAATGAAATGTTTTGATTAGCAGTGTACTTATTAACTTTGATACATACAGTAAAAGCTTTTTAAGTAAATCAATCTCTATTAACTTAATCCCTGACTTACAGAGGCTTTAAAAACCATTTAAAGTGAATCGGGCGATTCAGTTTTGAGAAGCTAATTTATATGCACGAGAGATTTTATTGTATTTATCAAAATATCTTTTCTTTTAAAAGAATTCAATTTATTAAAAATAAAAGAGGTTGTATTTTTAATCGAAACTCATTTCGAAAGCATATGTTAAATGCATTATTATAATAAATAAACTTATATAAAATGTATGAAACTCTTTTTAATCAATGAATATATTGCTGAAATTCAGTCAATAAATTGATTTTTTTTTTTTTTGATTTTTTTGTGTAAGATTAATTAAACAAAACAATAAATGTTTAATTAACTGAACATCATTCTGGCATTTTCAAAAATTAGCTCGGATATTTTTATAAATGTCGAAAACAAAATTGAATAAAACATTTTAATTTTTTTTAAACATCTATTTAATCTGAAAGAAAAAGAAAAATTTAAACTAATTCCAAATTTAATGATGATTTTCTCCTTATTAATTTGCATTGCATGAAAATTCTAAAATTGTTTGCGTTTTACCAATTCAATAGATTTAATTTATTGAATAATTTAATCAAACCCAATTAGTTCTGAAAAATAATTCTTATATTTATACATAAAGTATATTAATAACAAATTAATTGATAATAAGCTTTACGTGACTCGTGTGGTTGTGGTGAATTTTCAAACATGAATGAAAACCCAAATATTTCACAAGATTTCATCATTAAATTTTATTTCTACTATCTACTTGTGAAAATTTATATAATAACAAATTAATCATTTGGTTTTGCCTATAGTCAATGATATAACTTAAATTGATCATGGTTTAAAGAACACACAGCAACTATTTCTAAACCCTATATCCAAAAAACTTCCAAGAAATTCATAATACCGTATGCGATACAATTCATTGTAGTAATCATCTTAAATCTATTGTGACAAATATCATTCAAATAATTATTAAATTATAATGAATTCTTAAATATTTATTTTTATGGATCACATATTTAATTATTTAATATATTTAAATTAGAATGTTATGAAATTCATGATTTTTTTAAACAATCATTTTAGTGTATATTGCGGTCGGTCATTATTTAGTAGATATGAACACCGGACACAAGAAATCGTATATTATCTTAATTAAATACAATAAAAAAAAAAACAATTTAATTTATGTATAACAATTATCTTTATCGTTTTATATAAATCATTCCATTACAATTAAACCATATGATACTGAAACTTATAGAATATTTTGATACTTATCTAAATTTTTGGTTGTTTAATTATATATTTTGTTGTGTATTAATTTTAAAGTAAATATTTGCTATTTACATTAACGAAACAAATTTAAAATTATTATGATTTTTAAAATGAACCAGAATTGTTGAAAAGAAAACTATAAATGTCTTACCATACTAAGCAGTTTTTTTTTTCAATCGCTCATATCTAGAATATAGTTTTAATTGGAAAGTAAAGTAAAGCAAAGTTATTCACATTATTAAAATATACAACTTTGTCTTGCATCATTTTTAAATTAAAACTGTACTTTGTTCTTACACAGAAAAATACCTCTTATGGAATGACCCATAAATTTATTCGAATCTCAAATAAAAATATTCAAAAAAATTAGAAACTGATCAATTCTATTAATCTCATTAAAATTTAATTTAATCGTCCTTTCTAATAATAATCATTTTAACATCAAAATAGTTTTCTTATTTGTAATTTTAAGTGGATGATATTTAGATTTTTGTGTTAATCTGGGTTAAATTTTCTTTTTTATTAATTTAAATTTATTTATTGTTTTAATTTAGTAATTATTAGTAATTAATTTAATTATATTAGTTATCGTTATTAAGTTTATTTTTCAATATCAAATTCATAAAACATATTTAATTGAAAGTAAAACCAAAATAATTTTTTAATCATATCTATCATGTATCATTTAGTACTTTTTCCATTTCTTGTCGACTATTTGTCATTATTCGTCGTATGGTATTATTAGCGCAGGAAGGACGTAATAGCCGAGAATCTTGCGTATGGCCTTGTCAAATTGGTGCATTGGGATTTGTTTGCATAACGTCTGGTTCGAAATGAGCTGATTGATTACTTGATGCATAATACTGGAAAATTTTACATAACTTAATACTTTATCGCTGCTCACCATATTATACACACTCAAACAGACTCAAACACACGCAAACATCATTCATATATTATAATCTACATGACATCATTTCAATGGATACAACATTCTCAAATAACATAAAGTTTCTAATTTATTACGATACAATTTACATACATTTCATAGCACAAACAGAATACATCCATCATATATACACTTACCCCAACTCCAACTCTTCCATTATCAAATTCTCGTCCCGGTTGAGTAGTTAATTTTGATTTTGATTTTAATGAATCGACCGATTGCTTGTTGCTATGTTGCTTACTAAACGATTGCTCTCGAGTCTTACAACAAAATTCTAAAAGTGCTACGGCTAATGAAACCAATAAACCGCCAATTAAAATGAAAAATATTCCAGCAACATTGTTTAATGATAATTCATTAACAGATGCATCTTGTTTTTCAGTTAATTTACATTCTGTCCGATCGTACCACCATTTATTTAGTAATTTTGTCAGTTCACCATTTTCAGTCAAAGACAAAACCGCTAAATTGATTGGCCTTCTGCAAAACAAAAGAAAGAAAAATATCATTTTTATTACTTCAATATTTTATTTTTGAAAAATTATTCAAATATTCGATGGAAAAAAATCCGATCCGAGAACGTATGAGTACCTCAGAGGCACGTTAGGAATGATTTTGCAGATTTTTACTTTTTTAGGCATTTCTGAGAAGAAAAAAAACAAGCCTAACCTTTCTTTGGAAATGATTGGGAGCCGGAAAAATCATTTTTAAGGTACTGATTTATTCCTATTAAATATTCCTTAAACATTCCAAAATTTCAAATGGTTATTACCATGTATAATGTATGCGTAAATTTAAAGCATTTAATTAACTAACATTTATTATACTGTTAGTACTATACAACAGAGTAACAAGATTATTATAGAGTCTATCGACGCAACCATAGGTAATATATGTACTTGTTTACGATGTACAGTAAATAGTAAAGCCATATAAATTGAATACAATTATCATTATATATTAATTATACGGTAATGGAACTGAAATGTAAGACATTCTTCTAATGATTCCGATTCAATGCACACTCTGTATTTAGCAATAGAAAGACACAACAATGTAATTTCTATTTTAGTCTACATATTTTGTATCATATCGCTGTGTTCTTTCAAATAATTTTTAAAATGTTTCTATGCAAATCTAAACTAATTTTTTCAAATCCTTTTGTAGTGCAGTGCAATTAAAATTAAGACTATTGAGAGTACACCATTTCAGAGCTATGAAAATAGAATATAGTATTTGCTATACAATTTTATATCATTTTATTTTTGAGTTTATGATCCTCTACAACTTTCTCATAGACATCGCATATATTATACTACATATATAAAGAAAAAAATGCTGGAGAATTTTCACTGAACCAACTGAGTGGTTACAAGCTTGTAAATAAACAATAATAAATATATAAATCGATTATGCTTGAATACAATTTATTGGTTTCAATAGATATTTTTTTCTTGATTATTTCTTACGATTTATAAACAATTTGTAAGAAATTTGTCTCTAAGAGAGGAACCGTCCATAAATGATGTTCAGGATTTTTAGTAAAATTTTGACTCTTTTTTTGTCCGATCTTACAGATTCTCTCCTCCGTGGTGGACGTCCAGAATGTTTTTTTTTTTATAAAATTAAGAAATTTTTTATTTAAAAAAAGAAAATTCATGGACGTCCATAATTAATGTATACTCCCCTACCCCTTGTCTACATCAGAGATCAGTCGGATATCCGAAATTTCGAAAAAATATTTTCGGATGTGAGACCATCCGAGATGCTAAAAGTATA
>JAABKK020046940.1:0-12287 GCA_011634745.2 Catotricha subobsoleta | reverse complement strand
GAATTCAGTTCATCGGAATTTTGCCCAATGTAGACACCCAAGTGTTTGAATGCTTCGGTTGACCATCTTAAGCCCAAAGGAGAATCTCGCCGATCTCGCCACGAACCACACCAGGTTCCAATTGATTTATTTATATTGATAACTGCTCCCGAATACATACTATATTCGGTTAGACAGGCATGCAGGATTGCGAAACCTTCGTCTTCATAAATGAAAATGAGAATATCGTCAGCAAATGCCAAGATTATGAATTTTCGTAGGGTGAAATGGTATTGAGGTGTAACTCTTGCTAACTTCGCTCGTAGTCGAAGGGCAAGAGGCTCAATTATGATCGTATAGATTAAGCTAGAGAGAGGGCATCCCTGTCTTATACCCCTATCATAATCAATAGGTGCAAGGAGCCGTCCTCTGTGCTTGATAAAAATTTTGGCGTTTTTGTAAAACTTTTCAATCGTTCGAATAAATCTTGGACCAAAGCCAAAAAGAGCTAAGGTGCTAGGTGTTTTTGACATGATATGGCCGTTGACGAATGTTAACTATTAATTTGTATTCATACTCTATTTCAATATTTTTATTCATCAAAAAATACATAAAAAATATTCTATAGAATAAATAAAAGAAATTACTCTTTTGCATAAAAATGTGTAGTTACACATTTTTTTCACTGTGCAATTACATACTGCTTCGCAGCGAATAAAATATGTCCTATATATGTCACGACGATAACAATAATAACAAAAATTTCTTTGATTTGATGAAATTTCTCTGATTTTTGGTATGTAAGTACCTATAAGAAAAATAAATTAAAAAAAACAATAAAAAAAACAAAATTATATAGACGAATATTATCTATCTATATTGAATGGCCATATGTATTGACAACTTATCGCTAAACTTTCGATAGTTGATAATAAATTGGTTGCTGTCGAAAATACAGATATAAATTTTGTTACATTATATTTCTATTGTTTTAGAAGTATTTGTTAAATGGTTACAGGTGAAATAAATATTAAACAAAAAATTATCTTGACTTGTGTAGTCTCGAACATACCTAGTTTGGCAAAATTTTATTTGCGCGGTATTCGAGACTCCACGGTTAGTTCGCGTTTCCTATTTTATCTTGGATTTTTTTTTTGTTTCCTTTTTTTTTAATTAAAGATTTTATCATTTTTTTTTTAACTCCTGCTGAACACACTAAAAATATTTCATATATTTGTTTTTAACTACCATTTTCATTGAAAGCTCTTAATATTTACACTGATCACTTGTTTTAAGGCTTAAATCGAAAGAAAAAAAAAATAATCTGATTAAGTAATTATTGCAAAGGAAATGAATTATAATGAATTATTTCGTCCGATCTGTCTTGATTAAATTGATTAAATTGATTCCCTACTCCCTAGCGTAGAAATAAAACTCAATAGTAAGACAAATTCAAAAAAATAATTGTAAAAGCACAATAAGCACTAAAATACTAAATATATTTTGAATGTTAGCACGCAAATTTTTTAATCGATGAAAAATAAAAATATATATAAGAAACACTAATCACACATCAAAACTAATCACCAGAAGGGAAAAAAAACAACATAATTAAACTAGATGAAATAATTTATTTGAAAAATAAATAATAATAATAAAAAAAAAATTGTAATGATTTTTGTTTAGTAAGTAAGCTTAATGAATATTTCTTAAAAATATGCATAGAAAATCTTAATTAATTAATGCTTTTTATTTCATAAGATTAATAAATTTAATTCGAATAAATCCGCTTTCGTAGCCAATTGCATACATTTTATATGAATTTGCATTTGGATTTATGGCTATTCGATTAATTTTGATTATTGATTCCTCATTTATTGGTAAAATACGGCGTTGTTTCTCTTTATTTGCCAATATTGCCTTAAATAATAATAAAATACAACAATTGATTAATAGGAAAATCTTTATGAGACAGTATTGAAATGCTTACAGATGAAAAATCACAGAACACAATTCCTTTTTCGATGTGATTTGCAGTATAGTCTGTTGTGTTAATATCATTTTCATTTCCAATATTCACAATATCCGTATAGCCAATTATCTAAAATGTATTTAATTAATAAGAAATCTAAGCAATAGATACAAATTTTGTATGCAAATAATTTACCCCTTGAGTATTTAATCGATGATCAGGATTGCAACGTAACATTTGCTTAAAATAATTAATATAAATATCGCCAAATTCATTAGCAAATATACATGTATTTAACCAATCACTAAATGCCAGATTAGATGGTTCGCCATCGATGAAAAAATACAACATTTGATATTGTCCAATATTGAATGGTTGCTTTATAGTTAAACCACCATTATGAATTGCTAATGAATCATCAGTCAATGAAAAAAATGTAGTCCAATGTAATGGAAAGTAACCAGAAATCACACGGCTTTTTAACAAATTATTGCATATTTCAATTGGTAAATTGTGTTCCAAATCAAAAAATTTTACTTTTCGGTCTAAACTACCAACTAAAAGCCAACGTGAATTGTTTGTGGTGTCGTGATGCAAATCTAATTCTATATTACGACATTTTCAAAATTTTAATAAATTGTTTATTTAGAATACCAAAAATAAAACATTTACGTGTTATACATGATGAACTAGGATAAAACATTTGAATAGGAAGTAATGTTTTACAGCCGTTGTTATTTTGATGACATAAAAAGGAACTTTCTAGATTTTTTAGGTTCCATATGACAACCATTCCATTCATAAATCCACCAACTATAATTGAGTGACCTTTTGCCTAAAATTATTTAGAATTTTATTAGATATTATTACAGGTAAAATTATGCAAATTTATTATTTAGTAAAATGTGTTAAGAAGCGAGTTTAGACGTGAACATTCATTAATATGATGTTTATTCTATAAGTTTGTAGAATTACAAATACATCTATAATATATATATTAAAACCTAATTGATTGGGCCTAATTTAAAATGAAGAACAGAATATTCACAGTTCAATATCATTACGAATTTACAGCTCATTTAAAAGAATCATAAATTATTCAAAACTTCAATTTCTAATTCGCTTTCATTATTTTATAACAATTCAACGCAAAATACTTACTTGTGACCAAGTCATTTGTGACACAGTAACACCTAATTCAGTTTTTAAGGAGCAACGTAAAACAATTTGTGGATTAATTTTTATAATAATAGGTGAGTTTTGTTTACGGTCTTCGTCAATAATTTTATTAGAATTTCCGTTTATTGGCAATTGAATAATATTAATATTTCCATTAAACGTAGATACAGCCAACAGACCTAAACGTTTATCCGGTATATAACCACCACTGTGACAAAATTTCATAGATAATATTGGCCCATCATCATATCCAATGGCATACAACATTTCACTAAATTTCTTAGTACCATTATTAATAGCCCACATTTGTATTAAACATTTAGATGGTGTTTTAGTTCCACGAACATTTATTTGAAACATTGGATCATTTTTGCAACACACCGCTAATATTTCTGGTCCTTCGTAATAATCAGGAAATGTGGCCCATTCCATTGAAATTATGGGACCACCACAAAAAATAGTATGGGAAAGATCTTTTGATTCTGAACTAGTAAATAATTTTAATTGTTGCCATTCATTGTTATCGTCAACAATTGATGAACCATAGTTTAATGGATAGTTATTTGATTTCTTGCAAATATATTTTATTGATTCTTTTCTCATTGGTAAATATTGCACAATATCATTTTCCACCATTGATGATTCAGCATTAAAAATGTTATTTAAAAATGGCACATCAAAATAATTTTCTGAGCGACTAAAATTATTAAAAAAGAATATGTTGAATTTATTTATTTGTTTAATTTATTTTTTTTATTTCGGATATTTTTATTTTTTTTTTCATTGAACACTTACAATGCTTTTGTCCACTTTATTGACGGGTAGAAAAACAAATTTTTGTAGCCTCGAAGTTTGTCATAATATTCGCGGATCACTAAAATTATTTTATTTGATTGAATTTAAAAAAATAACTGACAACAAAAAAAAACACATACTCAACATATCGTTTTTCGCATCATGATACAAAGGTTTTTGGACACCTTTTCGTGTTCTTGCACTTTTAGAAGATGTAACCCTTTTTTCCTTACTCTCATCTAAGCTGTCTTCATCCAAAACATCATCATAATCATCATCTGCCGATGAATCACTTTCATAGTATGTAAAATTTTTATCACCATCTTCGTCATCTTTATCATCAAAAATATTATACGTGTCCTTAACAGTTTTTTTGGCTCTTAATTTTGTCGGATGCTGTACTTGAATATGTTCAACCAACATATTTTTTTCATTTGAATTAAAACCACAAACTTTACAATAGTACATTGTTCCACCAATTTTTAATAGGCAATCTTTATAATGTGCATGCATGTCTGTAGTATCTGTTGTGGCGTATGCACAATTATGACTGAGACATTTAATAATATTATTTTCTTTAAGTTGTTTATTCCAATTTCTAATTTGTCCACCAGTTATTTTTGATGAGAATCGTATCAACTGTGAAAATTAATGAAATGATAAAAATAACTAATAATATTAATTCAAAAAAAAAAATTCGGTAAAATTAAAATGAAATATTAAACATTTAGTCTTACATCATCGACAGTTACGCTTGTTTCAATTACAATTTCTGTTTCTAGATATTGGCCGTAGCTGAAATTAAAAAAATATACAAATAAATAATAATTTTACATTTATTGGAAAATTTAGTTTACTTTTTTTTCGTTTGATGTCGTTTTGGACGGCCAGTCTCGGAGACTAAATCGACGTTATTTTTTTTGGCTTCTTCCACTTTTGCCATTTCGTTTTCCATTATCAATTTTTGTTCAGCAGCTCTACGTACCGGACAATAACCTTGTTCATGTATTGCAATGCTTGCTTTTCTATAACTTCCATTGCAGTATTGACATTTTACTTTTAAATCGGCTATTTCCTCAGCTGATAGACCACAAACCTTAAAAATAATAAGGTAAACAAGGGAATTTATTAAATAATCTAATGGAAATCAAATGTATGGATGGATATAATAATTAAATTAAAGTTTAAGAATTTAGTAATTCAATGGAAAAAATAATATACTTATCAGATTATTTGTTTAATAGTTTTCATATTGGTTTAACTTTTTAAAATTTAAGCAAAAACAATTACCTCAATATGACTTAAATACCCTAATGCAGATTTTTTCTCTCCATTACATTTTTTACATTTCAAATAATTAATATGATTTGTCTTCATATATTTCATCATTGCTGTTGCTTGTGTGTTCATACTGTCCATATTCTAAAAGAAAGAGAAACGAAAATTTCAAATTTGATAGTTAAAATAAAACGTACTGAACTCACTATTGGATTATCTATTCCTTCTCTCCACGATAGTCCATAATGCAATTTTTTATGTTTATTCCATGCAATAACCTCTATATCTATTTTACAATTACCACAAGTATAATGCGTTGGTTTTTCTACTTGTTCTTTGGAGTTCGATTTAGATGAAGTATTAAGAACCTTTGATCTGCCTATTTTCATCGAAGTTAATGGCACAACTTTAGATTGTGTGGTGAAAAGAGTGTGGTCGGTAATTTCTGGAGTCATAGTTTCAATGGAGGTATTTATCTCCTCTTCAGTATTTTCTACATATGACACAGCAACCTTCTTTGCTCTACCTCTTCGTTTAAGTCCTAATGAAACAGGTTCCACTACAGATATATTGTTTTCTGTTTCTTCTGATGTGATTGTATGATTTAAATTATCTTGTTGTTTAACATTTTGCTCTGACATCAGAACAGATTTAGCTGGGGTTTTATTTTTAATTAGTGTTTTTTTTTTAACTATTGCTTCTTGAGTGATCACTGTCATCATTGAAATTTTATTGTTTAAGCTGTCATTTAGTTCGTTTTTCATCTCTGGTTCTGATTCTAATTCACTTTTAACTGGTAGCCCTGATGTTACTGCATTATCTTTGTCGTGCGATTCATTTGTGTTAACATCAGTAGAGTTCTTTCGTCGGCTTTTTCGTTTAATCTTTATTATTGCAAGCCCTTCTATAGATTCGTTAGGGTTTATTATTTTGTTTAAAACTTTTCTTTCAGACGAATTTGCTCTAACCGATTTTGATTTATTTTTTTGTTTACATGTCATTTCATTATTTTGTGTCGATGATTCATTTAAATCTATTTGTTCAGAATCTACTGAATTATTGGAACTGCTATTTTTGGGCTTATTGTTTGCATAAATAGTTGACTCATTATCTGTTCTTGAGTTCGATCTTTGCCTTGGTCTTTTAGGTAAGCTTACCTCTGATGTTTCCTTCATGTCTGATGATTCTTTTTTTTTTATTTTACTAGAAGATGATATATGTTTTTCATCATTTTTAATTCCACTCCCAGATATTAAATCATTATAATTTTTTATATTTCTACACCGTTTAGTTAAAATTTCTGGTGGTTCCTGATTTTCAACAACGTTTGTAGATTTGCGTTTTCGTCCTTTTGTGGATTTAACTTCATTAGGTACCTGTTCGACGGACATATTGACATCCTCTTTTAGGTTTTGCTTAATTTCGGGTAAAATAATGGTTGAGGAGCTTTTTATTTTATTTTTATCACTAGCTACATTAGTGCCGATGTTGAATTTACATTCAGTTTTCAAATCATTATTTTTTGAAATATCTATTGTTAAGTGTGGACATGAAGGTGGAAGAATTGTGCTTAGCTGAAGTTCATATAGAGAGATGTCCGTCTGATCTGTTGTTTTTTTATTATTTAAATTTTTAGTTTTTTTTGTAGAAAGATTCTCTTGCTGATCAAAAAAATCTTCCATGATGTTTTTTTCCAAAATGTTCTTATTTGGTGAGGCATCTTTTTCCGATTTTTTTAAATCTGGGAGTTTGCTCAATACTTTCTTTTCTTCATGCTTTAAAATATTAATTGTTTCGTCGTCAAATTTGACTGATATAGTGTCACTGGTAGATGACATATGCTCATTTTTAATCACAGCTTTATTATCGTCCTGGTTTAAAACATACTCAATATGTTTTAGTAATTGTGTTGAGTTATCATCTAAATTTTCAATATTATCTTGAAAATGTTGTAAATTTCTACTAGAACAGCTTTCTATTGGCTTCACATTCGACAAAGTTTCTGAGGTTTCATTGTTTTTTTGAATTCCGCTGCTTTCGCTGATATGATCAACAATAATTTTTTCTGGTGATGTTTCGATTTCATTTTTACCGTCAACAGATAAACCAGGCACTCTAAAATCAACATTATCATTAATGTCATTAAAGTCATTGTCGACTTCATCAGAACTACTAATGTTGGCTGCTGTATTGGAATTATTCTTAATCACATTTAAAAAATCATCCTTTAACTTATCCTTGTCAACATACCTAAGTAATAGATTAACAAGCGATGTACTGCCTTTACTTGATTTATCTACAGATTTCTTTTTACGTTTGCTGTACAGTTTTAGTTCATTTTTCTTGAGCGTCTCATCATTTTCTAAAATACGTTTTGCCATTGTGACAAGTTCGTCAATTTCTTCATCAGAAGAAGAATAATCTAGGCTGTTTTTATTGAAAATTTCGCAAAGTTTTGCATTTTTCGTGATAATTGTTCCTGGTTGCTTGTTATCTGCATGTGACAATGTAGAGAAAGTATTAGTTTCTCTCAGAATTGAATCCACTGTCACAAAATCTTTAAACCTATCAAAGGCATCATTATTTTTTTGTTCTCCGGGGCTAAGCATATTAGGGTTATCCGAAATAATTTCAATATCAATTATATCACGTAAATTATTTGCATCTTGCAAATTATCCGAAGTATTTTCCACATCGGTTATAAGATTTATTTGGTTAGCATCTCTACAAAATGTTTCTTTACCACTGAAAATTTGATCTACCGAATTTGAATCGAATTTTACAGTCTCTTTGATATCGACATTAGTAATAATTTCTGGTAAAATTGATGTACTTTGATCTATATTTTTGTTATCACTATTAACTATTTCTTCTGTTAAATTTTTCGTACAATCATCTACTTTATCTGTTTTCAGGAACTCTATTTTGCTATCCAAAGGTAGAGATTTCTTTCTTTTACGGCTAGTTTTCTGATTTATTTGTATTTTTTCATTTATATCGGTAATGCATTTAACTGGAATTGTTTTTATTTCATCTGATTTTCTCGCCGTTATGTCGTCATTAAATTCTTCAAAAAGGGGATTAATTGAATTCAATATAATTGTAACATCCACATCATTTTGCTCTTGAAGTCTTAAAACATTATCGGTTGATGTGGATGTTGAGAAATAGCTACTTGTAAAAGTGGACGTAATTTTTTTACTTGATTTATTATTCTTTGGAAGACAACGTGAATAACTCTTAGTTATATTTACGTGATTTATAGCAATAAGTTCTGCTAGTTTTTCAATTTGGATTCGTTGTTTAATTGTATTCATTATTGGAAATCCGTAGAAATTATTTTCACTTATTTTTGGCGTTTTCGATTGGTGTTCCACTTTTTTCTCAACTGGAATAACTTTGATCGAAGTTAGTGATGTGTTTTTGGTTGCAACCATTGATTTATGTGAATCAACAGATTTTTCAGTTTTTTGTAGCCGTTGTTGCATTACTGTTGATGTTGTTGCATTTGGTTCCAATTTAGATTTGTGATCTATTATTTTACTATTGTCTAAATTAAATTTTAATTTACTTCTGATTTTTTCGTTTAAATTTTTCTTAATTTCTGATGTCGTTTTATAATCGCAACTTTTTTTGCTTGTAGAAGGCATGCATTCAAATAATTCACCATCAGAATTTAATGCATTTAATTCATTAACACCAGTTGACCTATTATTATTATTAAGCAGATACTCTGTCTTACGTTGCTCACCATTTGACATTGTTTTTAAATGATAAATGTTGTCTATTTCGTGCGGTTTAGATGAAATATTAACTGGTTGTGCTGTTCCGGATTGTCGAATTAGAATATTGTTGACGGTTTCTGCACATTTTCTTTGTGATAATTTATCTAAATTTATTAATTTCTTTTCATCCAATATTACATCCGATAAAATATGAATTTTTTTACTATGATTTAATTTTTGTACAACTGGCGCTCTTTCCTCCAATATAACATCCGATAAAATATGAACTTTTTTATTTTGATTGAAACTGGTTGGTTGAGCTGATGGTCCTGGTGTTCCAATTGTGACAAAATTCTCAATTTGTTTTGTTGATTTGGTTTCTTGATTAGTGACGAAGACCTTTTTTTGTGTTAAATCTGAGGATGTTTTGTGTTCAATTCTTTTTCCTATGAAAATAAAATCGCATATTATAAATAAACATATGTTTTATATTTATCTTTGTTTCACTCGAAAACAATGAAGACATTTTAACTAATTCAGATTTTGCTATACTCATTCCATATAGGTTTTATATATATTGGAAACTATATAATATCTACAGATTTTATATTTTGCGATAATTGAAGTACATCAAGGTATTTTAGGTAAATATGGATTTTGAAATGGTTAAAATGTCAACGAAATTATACAATACCAAAATCGTCATGCAATTTAAAATATTTTATTTATTATTGATATTTAATATTTCTGAAACCAATAGATTTAGAAAGCTGGTTGACCCCGATTTGGAATGATTATTTTCACAGAATTTAAATGACGAGTCAACTAGCATTCTAAATCTAATGGTTCCAGAGTTTTTAAAATTCAAAAATTGTTTGCGGTTCCGGACATTACATGTTTGCTCGTGGAATGACTCAATAGATGAAATCTGAGAAGCGTCAGCTAATAAAAAGTAAATATCTCCACATTTTAAAATAATTAATTAAATAAAAATGTAATATTACAAATAGGTAATGAACCAGAGACCCTCAGTTTTTAAAACATCCACTAAATCATAGCAAAAATAATATTTTTCCTTAATCAAATGTTTCAAAAAACTTCTAATGGGTGTTATTTTTATTAAGTTAGATGGTATTAATAAATTTCGTTGTAAATGCGTGTTTCTCTTTATTTAATATTTTTGGTGAACAAATGAATTGATTAAAATAGAAAGAAGCCTTTAATTTTTACAAATGATTAATTTGGAGAAAAATATAAAAAAAATCTGTTTATTTTACAAAAAAAAAAATTCTCTTTTTATATAACGTCATACAAATTCGAGAAAAATATATAATTTCCAAAAAAAAAAAAAAAAATTAAATAGGTACTTTACAAATAATATTAATTATGAAAAATATATATTTGACAATTAAAAATAATTAATTTTTAAATAAAAAATTAATATACTGCTAACGGGTATTGAACCCGAGACCCTCAGCTTACAAAACAACCACTCTACCACATCGACCAAAATATATGACATCAAGCTATATTTTAAACATCTTTATGTTATTAAAATGGGTAACTTTGTTTATTAAAACCAATCAAAAACAAAACATTTGAAAAAGATTAATTATAAGTTAAAACAACTATCATAAATTTTGGTGATTATTTGATAAAAGTGGAATAAAATTTCGTACTGCAAAATTACAAATATTAAGTATTTTGAGTTCTCACCACTAAATTTTGTCATTGCTGTTAAAATATTCGATTCAATACCAAGTTCTTTTAGCTTCTTTTGATCGAGTTGAACAATCTGCTTAATAACTCGATTTTGACGATTTTTGTTTACATCCTCCGGTGTTTCTGTATTCCTTTTATCACCCATTTCATTTAATTCAGATGATGCAATTGTTTTATTAACAGTCGCATCATCTTTATTCATTTTTGATGGATCCATTGTGCTTTTATTTCAATGAACTTTAAACTTCACACATTTAATAATGTATTTTATGTAGATTCACTGCGGTGAAACATAAAAGATATAATGTTTAATATGTGACAATACAAAAGCGTAGACGTTTATTTCTATTTGAGACAAATTAAGAATAATGTTTTCCACTATAACAAAATTGTTAATATAATTTCTATTATAAATTTCTATCGATTGATACGATTGTGATGAACTACTTTCACAAATTAAATTCAGATATAATTTTCTGTGATCTTGCTTACTCTGTGATTACAAGAAAATAGTTTTCATGAAACTCACGTTTTTTAATAAAAATTATAAGTTTTTATTTGACGTAATAAGTTGACATACAGTTTATGGCGAATTGGGATTAGAATTTGTCATGTAATTGACAAAAACTAAAGCCAATTTAGTACATAGACAGTGAGTGGTTGGTGTGATAAATATAAAAAAAATCTATCAATCACCTGCAAATTTATTTTAATTTTTAAAGCGCAATTATTTAAATAAACTTTTATAGAACGTGTTTTGAAGTATAGCTATTGCATCTTGCATCGCACACCAGCATATCAACATATCAAGTAGGATAAATTTTTCAATTCACTATTATTTTCGCTTTTTTTTTTTTTTATTTTTTAAATTTTAATGAATTTTTGTGACAAAACTACTAAACCAATTTTGATCATTTTTACAGTTTTGAGTTCGTATGAATACGCACTTTTTATTTACATCATTAAACGCGTTCGTTTACTGCTTATAAACCATGCTTTTCGTCTTGAAAAATTTCGCTAGGCACCGCTTATCCTGTGGGCAAAGCAATGTATTTTGTTGTTGTAGTTGCCCACAGGTTACATGCAGCGCCGTATTTTTTTACAAATAATAATGGTGGCAAAAAACATAAACTATGCTGTTCCAAGATTACAAAAATTCGACGAAATTTCAAAAAATTACACTAAAACAGACGTCGCGTCGTATGTTTCAAGTATTAAAATACATTTTAACATGGCGATAATAAGTATATTAATTTTAATTAATCTTACTCTATAGAGTTGTTTAGTTAGCCGGAGACCTGGCGGTCATATACGCTAAGTTATTCTCTGAGATAAAAAATCTCTCACCACAATGTGATACATACATTACATATAAACCGTGCACAGCATAGTTTATGTTTTTTGCCACCATTATTATTTGTACTAAAAATACGGCGCTGCATGTATACCTGTGGGCAACTACAACAACAAAATACATTGCTTTGCCCACAGGATAAACGGTGCCTAGCGGAATTTTTCAACACGAAAAGCATGGTTTATAGATAGCGAATTTGAAAAATAATCTGTTTCCACCATAAATACTAAACATTTCATGTTTGTTATGACGTAATAACATTGTTTTTATGTCAATGTCACAT
>JAABKK020046918.1:0-12291 GCA_011634745.2 Catotricha subobsoleta | reverse complement strand
GAAAAAAATCATTTGATTTAAATCGTGATTTAAATCATGATTAAAATCAGCTTGATTTAAATCATCCGAACCCTGATTTCAATACTCTTCAATTCTACTTTCGACACTGTTTTTTTAAATTTAGTATTGCATTGAGTATAAGGAGTATTAAAACAGGATTGAATATAGTATAGAATAGTATTCAGTTTCTATACTTTTCTATAGGTTAATTTTCATTCGGGAACCGAAAAATTCTATTTTTTTTTTTTTTTTTAATTAGCCTAGATACGTTTGAATCAAAAGTTTTGATGGAATATTTGACAATGGCATTTAATTCATAAAGCTTTAAAGGTATTGTATATCATTTGTCTCAGAGGTAAATTTTTGTAATGTATGTAATGTATATAATGTTACCTACAGACTTTTGCACTGATTTATTAATTTGTATTATGAATTTAATGTTTAATAGAAAATGCAACTAATTTCTTTCAATAATTGATCCTTAAACACTTATTTCCTTCCTTTTTGTATGGCGAAATAAAAAAAATAATGGTAATAATGTTAGTCCATTTATAGACGACTTTTATGCCATTTCAAAAACATAGTTTTAAAAGGCTCATAGTTCTCTATAGACGTCTAAATCGTTTTTAACATTTAACATTTAAAGAAATAAAATGATTGAGGAGTTTTAACTGAGACAGTGACACACCCTGTATATAATACTCATATATATATATAGAAATACCTATAGAAAGAGAGAGAGGCCATGTGGCTTAAAATTTCTTGTTCCATATAAAAAGTATGAAAATTTTCTGTGGCCGATTAATTTAAATTCATCTTTTTAAAACTTTGCTAAATTAATTTTTCTTTTAATTTTTTTTTTTTTTTCGTATGCAGCATTTTTTGTTTTGTTTCTTTTGTGACATTAACGTACAACATGTTATAAAAAAGGAACATTAGACATTCGAGAAAAAATATTTATAAAGTCATGGAATTGAATTTTATTTTATTCTTCTTCAGAATTTGTTTTTTTTTTTCTTTTTTGTTTTTCATCTGTATTTATATATTATTATACATTTATACTTGTTGTACGTTGTTGTACGTTGTTTTCGTTATTTAATTTGATGTTAATGTTTATTTGTTTAATATTGTATATAATTACATGTATTTTATGTTTATAAAATGGTAAAAGTAGATAGGGAATAAATGCAAACATTAAAATAAAATAAAATATATATATATATTTATGTATATATATAAATATAATTCGTGCCAAAGCAATTAAAAACGAAAAATCCATAAGGAGCCCTAAAAATACCAATGTTATATCGCATCAAAATACTATATTTTTGTATAAGCATTATATTGTTGTATACTTACCTCTTGAAATGAGTGACAGATAAAACTCATTTTGTATCGTTTTTATGTGCACTTCGGGGGAGTTTTATTGCGTACAATTTTACAACGTATACGACCAACCCCTATAAAAAAAAAGGCACAAGGAATCATCATATAATATGAATATTTGAAATGTAGGATGCTTCGTACCTAACATTTAGTCATATTGAGAACTGATTGTGTTTCTAACAATTATAATGGAGAAAATGTCATTTATTGAATCCTTGGTTTGTGTCTATTAGACAATATTACATTCCGTGTAATCAAATTGGCGTCAATCAAAGTTCATAGTTTAAATGGAAATAATGTAAAAGGGAATGATTTGTTCAAATCCCTTATGTAACGGTTTTATCTATATATTTTATACATATTGAAATGGAATAAGCTTCAAAACACATAAAAGGGAGATTCATCCTGTAACATTAAATTAAAAATTATGTTATCTGTGTGCGGAATACCCAGGAGGGCTAATTGTGTTTTTCTAATGGTGTATTGAAATAGAATGATGTGAAGGGATGGTGCGATACTCTTTTCTTTTCTTTTTTTTTATAACTGACACCATTTTCTTATATTAAAGAATACATATTTTGGCCTAGGTAACTTTTGGTTGTTGGAATATATTGAAAGACGTTTTCCGTTTTCTTTTCTTTTTTTTATTATTATTATTATTTTTTTTTTTTTAACATTGCTGAATAACTTTACGAAACTTTATTTTTGATGAAACAAGGGTAAAAGAAAAATTGTTTACGCAACCAATATTTTTTTGAATAGGGTGAAAATTTTAGAAGAGAAGTTACTTGAAATTTTTTGTTGGTAAAATATTCATAATTAATTCCGTGTATAACTCTTCTGACTTTTGTTTCTTTTTTCTTTAATTTTTTTTTTTTTGTTGTCAAAGGTTTCGGAGCAATTTATATACATTTAAGCTTTAACATCCGCAAGCTAATACAAAAAACGAAATGAAAAAAAGAAAGAAAATAATTTTAAACAATTTAGTAAAATGTCATTGAGTTTAACAATTTAACATTCTCTTCTTTATTTTTCTATTACAGGTCGCATAATAATATAATATATAACTAACATACAAGTCACAGAATAGATGTTAAAAGTACGAATACCAAAGTCAGGAGTTTTCATCTGATAATGTGAAAATACATTTTAAGATAACGACATTCTGAAAAGTATAAAGTAGCTTATCTAGTAAGACATAAACTGTTGTGAATACAATGGGTATGGCATTTGTACACCCAAGCATCAGCACTCATACATTGAATTTGGTACCCTTTATTACCATAAAATAGAAAATTGTATACAATTTTCAAAGTGAATAAGTGTATTTCCTTTTATACTCGCTAACATTTTATCGCGTGTTATAAGAACTTTGTACATGTTAGTATAAAGAAGCTAGTATATATGGAGAGAGGTACCATTCACATAACTTAACTTAACTGTAGGTAGGTACTAAACTTTTCAGATTTAAAATCACAGTAAATATATGTGTATTGTGTACAATCATACATATATGTACATATATCCACTAGAGACTCAATGGCTAATGCTCTATATCGTGTCATTATTCATATTTCATTTTCATGCATTCAAAGATATAATACAACAATGTTGTGTTGTAATGTTATTTAATGTGTGTTAATGCAATAAATGCATACATTTACGAAAGCCCAAGAGTATAATAGAATTCGATAAGGTTATGTTATATGATTTACTATTTATATATATACAGCAAACTGATATTATATATGTTAAGCGTATGCAATGCATTTCAGTTTAGCACATTATAAATTTTAAATGACGTTATCTTGGATATATTATTATGTACTGCAGATTTTTCCCTTTCTATGTATATGTATTAATGCACACATATTACTGTTTTGTTTAAATGGAATATAATGGTATTACTGTAATACAAAATAATAGCCATTAATAATTTCCTATTAACAAACTAATTTAATTGCTATACTATTGATATATTTATTTTTTTTCCAAGTATATTAATTTCAATTTTATCAGCCATCGACAAATGTTTAAATGTAATAAATAGTTTGGTGACCTTTTCATTCATTATTTATTATTTAATTAAATATTTGTTAAGATTAAAAATCGTTTTAATTAATACCGCAATAATATTTAAAAAAAAAAATATATTTACTTATTACTTAATAGAAACTCTATTTCTAATCTTGCGAAATACTTTATCTTGAATCGATCAGTATTTATATTATTGGATTATTGCATCTATAGATTTTCTCTAAATGGTTCAAGTAAGTAAAAGTCACATATATTTACGACCGATTTGATATCACATCACATTTTCAGACTTGGAAAAAGTTAAAATATTGGTAGCTAACAAGTATATTAAATACGTAATAATATTGACATGAAAAAGTACTTTCCGTGTTCTTCATCATTATTATTCTCCCAACACTACAAAATTGGCGCAATTGATTCAACTCAACCTTTTAAGAGAAAGTTTGATTTTAGAAATTAATAAATATTTTGATGGATCTCGACGCCTCTAGAGTATGAAAATTCATTTAAAAATAACTTATTGATAATCAATTATAGTAATGAAAAGAAAACGTTAAGAAGCTCTGAAAGGTTGGTTAAAAAAAAAGAATTTCTTCAGAAGAGCAATTTATTTCTCATTTGTAAAAGTACCAACATTTTCCAGCCGCAGAACGTTCAAATGAAAAAGTAATTAAAAACACCAGTGTTAATCGAAATTTAAAGCGAAATTCTAGAGCACATAAAGGTTTTGTTGAGAGTGTGTAAATAAAATATAAATCTCAGCCCCGCACTTAAAAATTGTAAAAGTAATTTCATCATAATAAAAATAATAATAAATATTTCAATAGAATTTCTCTGGTGAGTTTCATTTGAAAATTATTGCTCTACAAAATAAAATCTAATTTATTTTCAAGTGTTTAAATGTATTTCTCTTTGCCTATAAATAATAAAAAAAAAAAAAATTAAATATTTATTTTCTAGTCCATTTACAAAATGGAAATTAAAATATATACATTCATAATTCTTATTTATTACAATTTATAATATTTCTAAAAGAAAAACAAATAAATATGCATGAGTGCATGGGGCCTAATCTATTTGAATTTACTAAACAGAAATAATATTAAAGAAAAAAAACAACATAAAAAGGAACATAATAAAATAAAATATTTAAATTTATTCATTTGTCTTAATTGATATTTTGACAGCTCTAAGTATTTTCTTGGACAACGAATATATTAAATATATAAACAAAAAAAAATATATATATAACAATATTTTATGCATTTTTACTTTTTAAGTGTTCAAATATGTTACAAAAATATTGTAAATATCCCTATTTGAGTCCGCATTGAAAATCAACAGGGGTTCGTCGTCTGGGTGGGTGAGCAATATGTTTTTTTTTTTTTTTCACTTTCTGTTTATGTTTCAACGTTAGGTTATATTTGTACCGGTTGTTAAAGTTTGCTGCAATGCACATTTCATATGATGTTTTATGCAAATTGGTTACAACAAAATATAAAAGACAAATTGTTGTTGTATTATTCGTTGTATGCAAATCCAATTTACATTACATTTGCATACATTGTAATGCAATTTAGAATATTGATCTTAGATTTTTTTTTCTTCATTTATTTAAAGTAGAATTAAATGTATTCCAATGAAATTAAAAATAAATAAATTTTTTCCTAAAACTCTATAACTTACATGTAGTTGCGTTAAATATAATTATTCGAACTTAATCGATTAAATCCATATGCAATATTAGTAATTTTAACTGGTATTATAGAACAATAATAAGTGGTGAGAACAAAAACTATTAGATAAGGTTTTAAACGGTCTACATCGGTTATGATCATAGTTTCCGTTATGACTTATTTTCCATTAAATTATAAGTTTCAGTATTTATTTAAAATGGAATAGACCCACTTTGTTTCCATAATTCACAAATAAATTCCGATAATATTACTCTAAGCGATGATTGAATCGAAACTTTATACTCATATAGTTATAACATTGAAAGACCTATAACTCATATAAATATTGAGTTTTAATGTTTAAATTCTTTAATTACATAAACTTCTCAGTTTGGGTGGGAAGCTGGGAAGGTTAAAGGCAAATATTGCCATTAATAAAGTTTCCATAAATTGTATGTATCATGCCTACACACGCTGACTGACTAATGCGTTACCATAAATTTGTGCTGCAGTTCCTATTGTATGAAATAAATTATGATTTAATAACTGAGAGAATTATTATCAAATCTATTATTATCCTTGTTCCAATAAGTTATAATACAATAAAAATTGGGAGGGGTTTCGTATTTGGTTTTGGTGATACAATACGATGACATGCACATAAACCGAATATAACATAAATTGGTTACAGACGCACGATAGATTTATTTTCTAATTTTAAGTTTCAATATGTGGCAGTTGACAATATATCTAACATTTGTAACAATTGTAACATATATCAATGTTGTGTAATGGTATAGAGGTAATTAGGTAAACTCGTATAATGGTTTTCGATATGGTGAGAAAATAATATTTGATAGCATTCATACGTACACTTGGATTAAAATTACAATATTGGTCTATTACATTGCTAGTTTTACAATACAAGAATGAAATTAAACTATCGAATATCGATGCATGTCTAATTGTCTGTAATCCGTTATATAAATTCATGTAAAATTATTATACATGTAACTAGGAACCTTATCTAACTGAAGTATAGGCTTTGGTAAATCGTTTTGCAACATAATTT
This sequence comes from Catotricha subobsoleta, assembly GCA_011634745.2. Taxonomy (NCBI): domain Eukaryota; kingdom Metazoa; phylum Arthropoda; class Insecta; order Diptera; family Cecidomyiidae; genus Catotricha; species Catotricha subobsoleta. Next base: position 6,120 of record JAABKK020046918.1, on the reverse strand, counting down.
ATTACAGTTTTGTGAGAAGGGCGAATATACCGATTACCCTCCAATAACTAAAATTTGTTGAATGTCATTAAATATTTCTCAAATCAGTATTATAAAGTAAAAGAAAAACGTTTATATATTCAAATAACAAATTATAATATACATTTTGTAAAAAATTTTAATTATTTTTCTGGATTTTACTTTTCAAAACTAGTCTAGAGTTGGGTACTATATTGCTGCCTCTTAATGAATTAACAAAAATATAAATTTATTTACCAAATAACAAATCGTTATCAATATTTTCAGTTACAGTGTGTTTCGGCGAAACTCATTATTGATGTATATTTTCCATTTTACCATTACAACAACGCGACTTTTTTCGATTGAAATTTCCGTGTTCTGCATGCAAAGGCATTGTCATATGTTAACATATGTATAAAAATTCATATATAAATGACGAACATTGCCTTTATATTGTTATGTGATATAAAATACTCTTAATATATTCGGATCGAACTAATACGCTCTATTATAGTCATGGTGAACATAGTATTTTGTATGTTATATTATGAATTATATATGAATACATTATATGTACTCATATACATACGATATATCTAACCAGATCAAACCTCCACCCTCTTGCATATATAGCTCATAATGTTGTGTTGTGTGTGAATGTTTATCATAGCATTCAGTAGCAGTTCCATCAACTAGCAGCTCCTCAATTCTGTGTATAATGCTAAAGATAACGTCATGCTGAATTTATTATGTGTGAACCGGAGGCAATAACATCAAGATGCTGCGTGCTCTAGTTTATGTATATCACTTAGTGCTTAAAGCAATACAATATATACGAATAGAGGTAATAGTTAAGTATTAATGTGTTATACATACACATAAATTTATATATTTTATTTTCTATTTAGATGTGTATTATATAAATATAATGCCTAAGCCTATCAATATTCCTTGTATTTTATTTTCATAAGATGGAAAATGGAAAAGGCGATAATGATATTTTATCGCCTTTTGTTATTTATAAATGTATGGTGTAATTGAATATAACAGGATTTTTTTTTCTATTTGGACTTAAGTGAACAAAAAAATAAAATATATTGATTCACCTGTATTTGTTACATACGCGATAGATAGTCGATCAATCCTTTCAGAGACTTAAAATTCAATAAAAAAAAATCGTCAAGGTAACTTTATTCTTAAGTTTTTAAATATATTAAGAATTTTCCAAGATATTTATTGGCATCTCTATACAATTCTCTACATTTTCTCTATATTTACGAAATTTAAACAACTTGCAACGGGGGAGCCAAACCGACACATATTTTTGGAAAATTTCTTAAATGTTGTGGTTTCATAGTTCACAATTCAGAGGTTTGGTTCATTTCTCAGACATAAATATATACGGTTTTGATCATTGTTTATTAACATATATTCCTTGGCAGTCTTTTCTCACAATTATCATGTTTTCATATAATAAAATATCATAGTTAACCAATATATTTATTTTAATATTCATTTTATTTTAAATACAGCTTGGAAATTGTGCAGGTCATTTTTTTTTTGCCATTTTAACAAGTAAGATCTGAATAAAGGGGTTAATAGTCATTTCTTTCTCGTTTTTCAAAGTCCTTTATTTGACAATGAAAATAAATACTAAGTACAATGTACACGTAGTACAGCAGACTGATATATTGTTAGACTGTATGTAACCGATTACCCTAACCATAGCCTTTTTTCGCTTATCATTTTATTCGATCTCACTAATATATTAAGCATATATAAATATATTTTTATATAGAAATGTATTTATGTACCTACACATTGTACATATTGTGACCCATAAATAAACTCTTTACACAATGTAAGTACATCATTCTATTTTATAGTGAATATATAAGATTTTTTTTTTCTTTTTTTGTATTTATCAAAAATATGGTTTGTTGAAAGTATAATATAATATATGTTTGTTGTTGCTATCGTATTATAGAGACATTTGAATATATACGGATGGATGAATGAATGGATGCACTCTGGCTACAAAAACTTAGTAAAAATATAAAATATCGTTTACAACAAAATCTGTTTTTCTTATGGTACGATGTAAAATTCTCATGAAAGATCTACTTATCTAAATTGAAATCTGACGACAGTGCCCTTCAGATGTACCTTGGTTGACATATATATAATATATATTTGAAAAGTTTAAAATACTTACTTTCCATATATTTTTTATAAACACCATTTTTTTTTCTTCTCCTACATATTTACGTACATAAAAGCCAAGTAAACATAAAGTCGTAATAATGATGATGAAGATGCATATGATAGTATATAAGATGAGCTCATGTTGAGCTCAGTATTTTCTTCTTCTAAAAGGATTTTGTCTTTGGTTATGTAGTATGTTTTATCGGAATATTTGATTAACAGAAAATGATATTGAACCAAAAGTTTTGTTTTTTTTTTTTTGAACTTATATGGCAATATTTTTTCAGAGTTTAATAGAATTAATTAAATAAATTTGGCTTAATATCATCAAAAAAAAGAGAGATGTATTTGATTTCAAAAGTTTTGATATTTATAAACGAAACTAGTATTTCACGTTCTATCAAAAGATTTTAAATTTTCCACATTTATTTCATTTTTTTACTGAAATATGAATTAAACAAATTTCTTTTGATCAAAAACCTATAGAGTTTTAATGACATTCTCTGGAGAAAAGGATGAGTTTGATCTACAAAATACTATCCGCGCATAGTTAAAGTTTTCTTCTTTTTTTTTGTTTTGTTTTTATGAAATAAAATTAATGAATTTAATGTCAACGCAAAAGAAAATTTGCAATGCAAATTGAAATTTTAAGCGATATTATTATACGACTATAATTATATATTCATTATTTAGTCAAATAGGTTTTATGTATAAATTTTGTACACTGTGTATTATATGAATGCTAAAAATTCATGAAAAATATTTTATGTACAATCATTTATATGGTTACAAAGTAACAGTCGTTGCCAGAGTACATCTGCATACAGGATTGGAATAAAAAAGTATAACTTACTTGACTTTTTTTTTTTTGTTTTGTTGCATTTGCATTTTTTATTGCCATATAGCTGAAGCCCACACAAACCAAAAATAAAAAAAATAGCATGTGAAAATAATGTATGTCATAATTTATTTTTATGTGTGCAGTTCTGCAACGATCAAGTTATAATAGTTAAGCATTAACATTAACCGTCAGCTTTTACTAAATCTTGTGTTTGTAGTATGTACATGTTTTGTTATAGTTTAACCACAATCAAACCATTAAGATAAGCTGTAGCGGATACATTTGTATGTTTACTAACACTTTTTCTTTATGTTCTTAAAATTATGCGTTTTTGTTATTAAAATGCTGTTTATATACAATTGGCTGGCTCAGTATAAAAGTGTCACGTATTTAGTGGTATCATAGCCGGGATTGTCAAAATGTCAGATATCAGATATTTATAAAAATTGCAGAAAATAAAATCAAGAGTTTCTGGAGATATTATGAAGATAATGGGGCAGCTATCTACCTATTTTCGGGATCAATCTCCATAGGTAGAGTAAATGTGAAAAAAAAAACTGACACCGCTCTACCATTTTACCGACTATTAAAAAGGTTGTTGGAAATATATATATTATTATTTTGTTTAGCTATTCAATTCTTAAAGCGCAGGATAGCTAATTCCATTCCAATTAAGACAAATTGAATCAGTTATTTCAGAAACCCCATAAGTCAAGGCTCCTTTAAAAATTAATAACTAATTAATTAGTCGATATGGGGCACCTACAGAAGTCAAGATTAATTAGGCATCCAAAGGAAGTTTAATCTAAAGCAAAATTTTTGTCGGCGGCAGTTACAGTTAGTGGGAAAACAGTTTTCTTTGATTTCCCAACAACTAATAACCTTAAAGTGACTTATGGGGTTTCTGAAATAACTGATTCAATTATACTCGTCTCTGAACTTTTCCCAGCAGATCAAACTTAAAAACAAACCGTAGTTTAAAGTTCATCAGTTTTCTCACACAATGCAATTAAAAACATTTACCGCAGCGCTGACGATTTTTTCAGCGGTTTTGATGCTAGGCACTATAAGTTGGTCCAGGATAATATTTTTGAGTACTCTGCTTGCCCGTGTTAGTAGTAATAAATTTCAATGCCATTTTTTATGACGGTATTTCAATCTCAATTTAAAAACAAATAAAACTTCAACTTTTATAAATCACAATTTCAAATGTTAAAATTAAATTTGTCATTAATAAAATAGAATATTAACGAAAAAACAAAAATGTCATACCTCATACCGAACCTCAACCATGATCAAAAGTATCTAAAAAATACTAAAAAAAAAAAAAAAAAATACAAACGCACAGCGAAAACAAGCAATACACTCAATACAACTTAAATAAAACCAATTTTTTGGCACTTGTTCTACCAATTTGTTTGGATTTTAATTTCTTTTTTGTTCGGTTTTTTTTTTTTTTTAGTCGCATACAATTTATTTTAGTTGCGCTTTAACAAAAATATAAAGTTAAAAAAAAAATTCAAAAAATAAAAAAATAAAAAACGGTTTCGCTCACGCTGTTGATATATGACTTTTTCATTTTGTTTTACGTTCCAGATATTTCACTGTCATTAATGTTGAACATTCAGGTATTTTTTAAAGTGACAAATATGTTTAAACCATACCCACACCCGATTTATATTATATTTTTGTATAAATAATATACAAAAATAATATGAGTTTTTGCTATTTAAATTCTGGTGTTATTTAAAATCATTTTTTTTTTATTATTTTTTTATTTGTTTTTCATTTATTTTTGATTTCCAGAATTAAGAAATATATTTATAAGTAATATTAAATTCTACAATATAAATATAAAATTTTATTTGAAACTATAACCCAACAACGTACAGGTAGGTTGAATGTTGGATAAAATACATTTTAAATGAGCAACAACGAAAAAAACTAAAAACAAAAAAAAAAAAAAAACAAATAAAAAAAAAAAAACAAATAAAAAAAAGATGTTGAAAGCAACAGAACAAAAAAAAAAAAAAACTTTATTTATTATAATTTTTATATGTAAAATATAAACGATGTTCGTCTTGTTGTCATGTATTTTTTAATATTTTTATTATGCAAATTGATATAATTTTGCTATTATAAATATCAAATTACACCTAAAAAAAAGAAAAAGAAATATACTGCAGGCACTATTTTAGTTATCGTTTCAGTGTGTATATTTAATTTGTGCATATAAGAAAAATTATTCTTGTATAAATATGAGAGATAATAATGCAAGATATATTCTTTTCTTCTTCTTCTTTCCTTTTTCTTATATCCATATTTTTTTTTATCGGTTTTTATTTCTTGTTATTATGATCATGGATAAATGTAACGGAACAATATGCTATTTCTGGAATATACATAAAATTCAACGATAATGAACATTATAAAAATGGTTTTTAAGAACGTTTTTGTTGTGTGCTGAGTGCAGATGTATTTTGATAAAAGGTACAAAAATAATAATAATAAAAAGAAAGCAATAAGAACATCATTTGCAGATTATTAGATTTAGCTAAAAAAAAAAAATAGTAATAATAATAATCGTTTATATAAGAGCAGTTATTTTCTCTGCATTTCTTTTTCGCTGTTCTTATCATTTTATAATTGTTTACAGTAACATAAAAGTAGAATTAGTCATTTGTTTTTCAAGGGGGAGGGGGAGAATTGGTGATATTATTGATGGATATAGATTGCAATTATTAAATGGTGTCACTGACACATAATATATTATAGTTGAATCTACAATTACGTTAGATATTATCCATCCAAACAGTGAAGACAATTTATTTTGATAGAGAATCCGATATAGATCATGTATAGCCGCTTTCGTAAAATGATCTAACATACCCAAGTAACATAAACAGGAACATTATAGGCATTGTTTCGGAACTTTTTTTTTGTTTTGGATCAATTTCGGAAATGTCCCCGTTTTTGTGTCTGTTTCCAAATTTTAGGATAAGTTTCGAAACATATACGATAAAGTGGCTAAATTTGTGCCTTATTCAATTTCGGGAACAAATGTTTCGGAATAT
>JAABKK020046907.1:0-12292 GCA_011634745.2 Catotricha subobsoleta | reverse complement strand
CATGTATACTCCTTCCGTCAAGATCTTGACAACATGAAGATAACCTAAAAACTGGTCTATGTATCTTTTGTCTAAGGTGAAGACAATTAAACGCATTCATTTTTACTATGCATTTCGAATTTTTTTTACTAATCGTTTCGATTTATTTACTGTGCGTTTAAATTCTTCCGAAAATAAATACTATTCGGTGGCGGATATGCTATTGATTTTGTCAAAGACAATGTAGTACTATATTGTCTTTGGGTTTTGTGATATAATAATCATTTGGATTTAAATATGAAGTACTCAAGAATCATAAAATCTCAATTGGTTGAAAAACTCAAATATTATATATTTTTTGTTTTTTTTTCAGAACAGCAGATCACGGTGACAGTTAAAATGTAAAAAAAAAAGTTTCTGGAGGGTAAACAAACATGTTTATATGTATAAATATCTCGAAATGTTGTTCGAAAAATGAAAAAGTGCTGAAGCCGACTTATAGGAAACCGATCCCAAGGAATCTATTTTTAATATTCTCGATGTTCTCAGGCAGCTTGTTAAAGGGGCTGTAGTGCAATTTTTTTTTTTTGTACTGCAGCAACCTCAGTGGGATGCCTAAGAACTATGAGAGTATTAAAAATGGATTCTTTGATGTCGGTTTCCTATAAGTCGGCTTCAGCACTTTTTCATTTTTGGAACAAAATTCCGAGATATTTATGCATAAACATGTTTGTTTACCCTCCAGAAACTTTTTTTTTTGACATTTTAACTGTCACCGCGATCTTCACTATTCGCGATCTGCAACAAAGAAGTCGCTACTAGTGGTTAACATTTAAACTATACAATCAACCAATCAATATAGGCCATTTGACAGTTCACGACACCTTTTTTTATGCGTTTGACAGTTCTGATCACCTCTTTCTGCATAGAAACTGCTGCCGCCTAGTCAGCATGCAGATCGCGAATCCTCAGTTCCTTGATCAAAGATCATTTAAAAAAAAAACAATTTATTCTATGACAGAATTTCCCTACATACGGTTGAATAGCTTACAGCTATTGTATGATATTATAAACATGTGGCGATCTTAAAAAGAAATCATATTCGGTATTATCCGTTGTTTCTCAATTAAAATACGTTTAAATAAATAAATATTTGTAATATAAAATTGAAGACGTGGAAAGAAATCAAAATTTCGTATAATGTTTACATATTAAAATCTATTTTAAGAAATTAAGGTGTGCATTAATAGTATAAGTATAATTATTAAGATATAGACCAGCCACAATTAACAACAAAAACATTACTAAAAATTTCATAAATAATTACTTAAGTACATCTTGCCAATTTTCCGAAAACTCATTTCAATTTTATGACTTTTCGTTTTAAAGACAATTTAACCAGCAGCCATAATATTAAGTTTTGAAGTTATTGTTTATCCATTTGGTCGAAGTAAATAAAACAAATCTTTATTGCCGTTCTTATAGTTAACAATAGAAATTTTTAGCTGATGATATAATATTTTAGCCATTCGTATTTATTTATTGAAACAGATAGATTTTCTGAATTATCTATTTTTAGACAAACTTTATTAGAATTCATTCATATTTTGGCTGAAGTAGGCGTTAAAAAAAAAAATTTTGATTGTGATTTAATATTTTAAAATAAAGAAGTATGTATTCTTTTGATTTGATACGTTACCGAAGAATAGTTTTTATATAAAGATAATTATAATTCAAAAGAAAATGTTATTGCTCGTTTTTCTTCTTTTTTTTTAAGAATCAAAGAAAATAGTTATATCTATTTCATTTTCTATCCATATTTTTTTTTAGATTAGAATTATTCTTTATAATTTTCATTTTGTATGAAAAATGTATGTTACCCAAAATTATCCATATGACACCAAAACCTATTAATTATTATAATGTTTCTTAAACACATTCATTATTTAGGTGATAAACATAGTTAATCGAGCAGAGCAATATGCCGACAATTTTTTTGTTTTTATTTTTTTTTTTATTACTTTTGCAGCTTTTATTTTCCATGCCATGTAATATTAACAAATAATAAGTTCAGTCAGACGTATTATGAAAAAAAAAAAGACAAAATCACTTATAATTGGCAATAATTTTTCCAAATATTAGAGCGAATCCAAACCGTATTATAATAATATTGTTATTTGTCGCATTTAAGCAGCTTAAGGTGCGGGGCGACGATGAAAGTTTTTACTTTCATTAAATAAATTTTTCGTAAATATTTCATGAAAGTCGAATATTTCATCGTGGCATCACACACTTTCATGAAATATTGTCCGTCGTGAAATATTTTCAAATATTTCATGAAATATTTTTTATTTCATGTGAGTAAATATTTCATGAAAGTATTTCATTGTCGCAACACCTACTCATCATGAAATCACTATGCATTAAATATTTATTTCATGGAAAAATATTTCATGAAATATTTTTGGTTTATGACATCTCTGCATATGCTCATGAAAATATTTCATCGTCGCACACTTGCTGAAATATTTTACTCACTTTTTCATAAATTTTTAATTCATGAAATAAATATTTCACTAAAAAAACTTTCATCGTCGCCCCGCACCTTAACATTCTCAATAAAGGAATATAGATGTGAAATGAATGTAGCAACATTGACAATAAATTGTGTTATAAAATACCAGCAAAATGTCAAATCATAATAAATATTTGAAATACCTAGCTGATAATTTTGCTTAATTTTTTGGAAAAATAAAATATGGTCTTGGATTAGTGAATTTTTGGTGAGCAGAGCCCATAAATCCACCATCGAACTTAAAAATATCTGTTTTTTTTCGACTTCTTGTGGTTCGTGAGATCCAATTAAGTGACGGAAGATCAACTTAAAATCTACTATATGTATATTCGTATAAATAAGTCAGGGGTTAATGTTAGTGGTAGCTTTAGAAAAAATCATAGTTCTAATTCGAAAAATGGTAGTTCTTAAATCGATTTTTGCATGCTAAATACGACAATTGGGTAATTCCAAACTACTATTTTCTACTACAAATCTGCTATTCGGGTCGCTCTAAAAAAAATGCTTAAAATAAGCCCCGGATAAGTACTGATCATCGATCATTCCAAATGTAGCGAGTCTTAAATATGTTTTGATTGATCGTTCATGACTTTTTGTTTAATAAAATTTGATTTTAGTCTTTTAAATTAAGCATCGATTGTTTTTTGATAAATACATAATTATAGTTAAATTCGAACAGAATGTATAGTCAGTTTTATTGTTTTACATTTTGCTCTTGTTAGTGCAATGGATGAAGAATTTAAGTAACAAATATTTTATCCAAAAATTCTGTTCGGATCAGTCCTTGAATATGAAATCTGTGGAGTATTATAGAACTAAGCGTTATAGAGTTAACGATATGCTTTAAAATATATTCGAGATTGTCCTCATAAAGTATGATTTTAAGCTTGTGATTTATTCTTTTTAGATTGAGTGGAAAGTATTAAGCATATATATTAACGGTGACTGTCAATTGTATAATCATAATATGTTTTAATATAAATTTTAAGCCCAAATATTATCCAAAAGTTTTACTTCAAGATTTATGAATTTTTCGCGTTATATTTTATGTTATGAAAGTGATAAATTCCAGAAATAAAACTGAATGAAACCACTTTATTATATATTCTTGTAACGTTCTCCTCCTGCTCCAGTTAAAAGTAATTAGTAACTAGATATTAATTAAATATAAATTTAAATTTAAATCTGAAAACTAATTGCACACTAAGAGATATTGTTACTCGTTTATTTTTATTAATGCGATGTCCATGAAATAAAACACTATAATAATCACAAAAATTACGGAATTAACTAAAGCATTCAAATTGCAACCACATTAACACTACTATTTTGCCTATTTTAACAAACAACGCCCCTTAGCAAACTTTTCTTTTATGACTTTGTATTCATATGATTCAAAAAATATCTACACACAAAAAAAAGAAATTCTATGACCTTTGCAATAGTTCTATCTTCTATTGCAATAAACGCCGACAAGATTCTATTTCATACTAACTTTAAAGTAACCAAATTGCATACCTGAAGGCAATATTCAAGCGAGAGTATAGTCTTTTTATCAAAGATAAAAATATTTTATTTTATTTTTTGATGACAAAAATTTTGCTTAATTTTACAATTTTCTTCTTATTGATAAATTAGTTTAATCAAAAATTTAGATTCATTAACTACAATTTTAAATCTTACGAATGCAATAGTTCACAATTGAGATTGACTATGCATAGTTCAATGAAATTCCATGCAACCATATGATGCTGTTACTACGGATACCATAACGGCGGGAAAACTCTGAATACGAATGGGGTTGGTTTATATTATTATTTTCTGTTTTGTACTTATTGACTCTTTTTGTATGCTGTGACATTGATGCACCATTGCTTTTTATATATACCATACAAATGCGCCAGTTAAGGGATTTAACTGGAGTAAAAATTTTGCTGATATGATTTGATATAAGTTGTTTATTACTTTTATGCGCTATATGTAGGGTATTTTAAGTTTGGCACAGATATTCGTATGTCTGTCTGTTCGTTACAAGTTAAAATTTAACATTTAAAGAAAACAAAGGTACGAAAAGCATAAGTGGACTATTATTGAGCGAACGGCAACGAAATGAAATAATTAACAAATTTACAAAGTTGCACCGAGTTTATTGTAAAAAATAAAAATTGAATCTAGGAACTAGATTTCTCAATCTCACGCCCCGATATATTTCGAACGATTTTGCGTTTAGTTACGTTAAACTTGACCTCAGACCTATACGGTTATACATTAGCCTGCTAACAATGAGGACATTTTTATTTTATGCATGTTCGTCGGTTTGGATGATTTGCTGAGTGTAAAAAATTCAATGATTATGAGAAAGTGAACGACTCTGATAATAAGAGGAAAATAGATTGTTTATATACGATGATATATAAGAAGGGATGCGAACAGTATCAGGGTGCATTCATAATCATTTATATTATGAAGCCAAACAACTATAAAAAGTCACAAGTAACAAACGGTTTAGCATCATACTATTTACACAATTAATATAAAGGGCACATATTGTAGATAACTACAGAAGATAAAATACAGTTTAGAGTAGAATGTTGTTTATTGATAATGTTGACGTCCACTTTTATAACGTACGAAGAACCATGAAGTTAATGAAAAATATTTGTTTAATACTCTTTTTCGAATTATAATTACTTATACCATTTATTTAATTAAGCACACACATCCAATTATATTAATTCAGTTACAAAATAAGCTGTTTTTTTTTTATCTTGTTATTATGTTATGTGTCGGTTTTGATAGCAGAATTATTGGCATAAACGTAAATATTTTCGAGTTTACTGTACATTAACTTACCTTATTTCAATCTTTAAGCAGATTATGATAAACAAGGCAAAAGAAAAAAAAATACGCGGACGCTTGCTCAAGAAATAAAGGATATTATTACACCCAGTGGAAGACTGGCCATATAAACTAGGAGACATATGTTCACCTGTGACTTTTGCTATTATTCTTAGTAAAAAAAAATTTAAAGGTAGGTAGTTCTAAAGATTTTTTGTTCAATGCCAATTAGTATATTTACCTAAAAGAGAAAAGATTTGTAAGAAAATTTCGAATATACAAAAATAACAGATAATATTTAAAATTTTACTCCACTTTAACGACAGCTTTTAATAATAAGCTTCTGAAAATGGAGCAATCACATTCGCGTTATTATTAATATTATATTAGTATTCAGGATGAAATTTTCATTTATTGAAATAGTTATTATTATTATATTAAGTTCTTAACAACATAAATTAGTTTAGGATAGCCCAATAACATATTTAAGTTTCATTAAAATCGTAGGTATAATAAGTAGCTATACCCTAGTCACCTAGTGGAAAAGCATATTAAACCATACCAACGAAAATAGTGTAAAACCATAAAAACCATACTAAAAATGATTATGTTTTCTTGTTTCAGTATGGTTTCAGTATGGTTTGGATATGGATTAGGAAACGCAAATCGAACGATATATATCGAAAATATCGATACTTTGCTATCGATAATCGAATGATATATCACGATATCAAATTTTCGATATATCATTTGATACGATATCAAATATACGATATCAAATTTTCGATATTTTTTATGCAATGCTACTATTTGCTGCATCGTGTAAGCGGTTGGACTATTAGCCATTTCCTGGGTGAAACCGCCGCATATGTGCTACAGGATAGATTCATATATCGAACATCAAAATCCGCCCAGCCAATCCTGAGATTCAGAAAAAAAAATTGGGAAAAAAAATTGTCAAAACAATACTTGATTGCTTTTCAAAATTCGGCGGAATTTCTTAAAAATAAAGTAAAAATGTGGAGTAGGCCACTTCCCGATGACATCTTCCCTCTAGCTGTTACATAAAAAAAGAACGGGACGGTTGTATACGAAATCATGCAACTAGCCCGTTCTTTCTTATACAATTTCTGGAGGGCAGCAGTCATCGATATCCATATTTTTTTTTATATGAAGCTGTCCTACAGCCTCTATGCGGCGATTTCAACCGCGTAATGTCCTATGAACGAATTTAAAACCAAAACTTTTATTTTGATATTACGATATGTTAAATTTATTATAAAATTAATTAATAAATACTGCGTATATTTAGACTGTGGTGGCGATATATGTATGGTTTAATTTTTTGCGATATATCGGATAAATATCGATATTTTCAGTCCGATAATATCGATATCGCGATACGTCCTATTGATATATTATATGATATATCGTATCGATGATATTGAAAATTTTGCGTTATGATTGGTTATGGATTGAGTATGGTCTCTGATTTCCTGGAAAACCATACTAATTAAATACTAAATCCATACTAAATCTATAATGATATTAGTATGGTTTTAGTATGGATTGACTATATTTTCGTTGGTATGGTTTTAGTTAAAAATGTCCAGTAAGGTATGTTTTATTACGGTCTTCCGCTTTTAAAGTAATTCTTTAAATTATACCAGAGAATATGAACCTTTCTTTTTTCGGTTCGGTTCGGGGTTCGGTTTAGGGTTCGGTTCAGGGCATTTTAAAACTTGTAGGTTCGGTTCAGTTCAGTTAATTGATTCGAACTGCTGCACCGGAAGAAATGTGGTTCAGGGGCTCAATTCCTGAATCACTCGTAAAGATCCGCATGCGGAACTGTTCGTGTCGTTTCGTGCCGTAAGATTCAATACAATCAACTTATTTTAAATTACATCGTGTCTTGTTCGTGAACTAGCATGCGACTAAATCGAATGAATACCATTCGTAACTCATCAAAATGTTCCGCTTGCTTTGACCCACTCGTTGTAATTTGCACGATATTCATTCGATTTAGTAGTATGCTGGAGTACGAAGAAGATATGAATCAAATAATATTAATATCATTGTACTGAATCACTCGCACGAGAGAGTACGAACAGTTCCGCATGCGGATATTTACGAGTGATTCAGGAATTGAGCCCCAGGGGTTTTTCAAATTAAAAATCATAAACAATTCAATTCAATATTCAATTATTTATTCATTAAATTTTTGTTTTAACATGAAATTTTTGTGAGACACAATTATTGTAATTACAATTATTATTTACGAGTTTTTTTTTATTATAGTGATCATTTGAAATTTTTTTAAGGAAAATGGAAAAATCATAAACAAATATATTTATCTTATACCAATTTACTTTTCTTTGCAATAAGATTTAACCACAAGATTTTGGCAGTTATTTTTTCATGAACCGAAATAACCCAATTTTTATTTCGGAGCACCGGTTTAATCAACAAATAGAATTTTTTTGGGTTCGATTCGGTGCGATTCATATTTCCTGAAGTATATAAGATTTCTTTTGTAATTACTAAAAAAAAAAAAATATTTTAGAAATTTTACTACTATTTGATAAAAATTTAATAAAGGTAGGTAAAAAGTCATATTAAATGTTAATCAAGTTGTTGCTGCCTTACTCGATATTTACTTACAAATTTCATATAGGAATATCTAATAAATGATTACCATCAGCTATATTGCAATGAAAATGAAAACCACATAATAGAAATCTAACATCAAATTGCTTCAGGCTGTATATACTATACAGTGTACAGATTTTACGATAAATTTTCATACCCAACCTGGTATTTTTATATTAAAAGTATGCACCTTTGTGTAATCCATATATAATAGCATATAATGGATGTTGTAAGTAATATGAAAAAATAAAGAATACAATTTTATAAAAGACAAGGCAAGAGCAAAAGACTATTCAATATCTTTTTGCTATTTAGAACGTTATAATAATGTTATTGCTGAAATTTAGGTCACATAGCTTTCAGAAAACTATGAAGAATTTTTTTAATGATTTTTTTTTAAAATGAATACGATATATAAATAAAATTTCAAATATTATGCATAATAATTTCTTTGGTTAGCGCGCGTATCTCAAGTAAATATAGGCCAACATATAAACATGCTTATTTCATTGCTCACGTAAAAATTTTCGTATATTTGGTTAAAGATATTTAGTCAAGCGAAAATACGAATATTAAAACATATTTCTCACCAATAATCAGTAATTTAAAATATTGTACTAATTACGATTATATATATGCTAAATAGAAATATTATCTTATCGCTTGATCAATCTGTGAATATAAATAACAAGAAATAGAGAATAATTTCATAATCACCTTCATAACTTAATATATACGCATCTTAAAACCTAAATCAAAATTGAAATCGAAACATGATCGGCTATCAATACCATAATTGAATCAACACAAAAGCAATAAAGAGCACGTATCACTTGCTGAAATGAAAAAATTGGGTAAATTTAGGTCAAATCTGTTAAGCAGGTTCATCTTTATGTTATTTTTAGCTTAATGATGGTGATGCTGCATACTGATATTATTAAATAAGATATTGGTCTGTGCTTTACAGAAAATTGAAACAATAAGTTTTTATTGATATTTTTGACTTCTTTTCATCCGTAAAAATTTATAAATAAATGATTGTTTATTAGGTAAGTATATTTGTACCTGATAAACAATCATTATTTTATAAGTCTTGAATTTAAATTATTGAAGTAGAGCATGAAGGTGAATATATCCATAAGTGTTTTTGCACCAGAAAAGTATTATAAAATAATTCTGAGAACATCGACACTGAAAATACATTAATCAAAAGAAAAAAATACGAAATTATTTTATAACCACAGGGAATATTTATTGTTTAATTTTAATGTGATTTACAAATGCACAGAAATGTGTGTCAATTTTTTTTCCAATCCATTTAATTCTAAAGTTGAATTCGATGACCTACCTTTACATAAACGTTTTGACTGAAATTTAATTGTTAAAGAATTTGTTTTGTATTAATATATTTAGTAATAGAATAATACTGTATAATAGAACTCATGGTGTTTTCATATAAGCGTAACGTACCATAGCAATAGCAAATAAATACGAGCATGTTTGCCCTAAAGAAATTTATTAAGGTTTCGGGAACACACATATTGCAGACATGTTGTTATGTCTCAAAAATAAATCTTTATTTTGACAAAGAATCTTTTAACATAGAACATCTATAATTAATTATTGAATAAATTTTATTTATGTGCTGTATGAATATTTCAAGTTGAAAAATGAACACTTTTTACATTCTGGCAAAATTGATACCAAACTAATTGAACTGATATAAAAAAAAAAATGTATGGTTTTTTTTTTAACTTACAAGCAGAAATTCTATACATACCAATTTAATTGAATATTCCGTTCACTTAAGTTATTTTATTTTTGTCAAGTGGAAAATCGATTTCAAAATACATTCTGAGCAAAAATCTTTTCAATTTTCTAAAATTCTATGTAACACATTTGTATTTAAGATGTGTATCAACCAATTTAAAAATGTTTATTTAAAACGATCGTTTTTAAGTCCCAAGTTAAATTTCAACTTCATTTATTTTATTTTGATTCTAGTGAATGTAAAATAAACAGAAAATTTTACTAAAAAGAAAATCCAATTCCATTAATCTTTCACACAAGCCGACTTATGTTATGTTATATTATGCCATATAAATGATGCGTATAAGCATTAATGTATGAGATTTAACACAGCGATTATATAAATCTTTATAATAGCATATTTTTGGATTAAACTTTGTCTATAAAATCTGCAAAATCTGACCTAAACATAGATTTTTATTTACGATATTATCATGCACAACCTATTAAAATAAACATATATATAGATACTGTCGCTATAATATTCAGCACACAGTTCAAATCACATTTTTTTGTTTAGGTCGATGATTCTCGACATAATAATAAGCATCAGTTGTAAATTTTGTAAAAATATGGGAAAAAAAAAATAAGTAAAGAAATTTGTACCTATTCTAGACTATTGCAAAGATTGCACGTGATAAGAAATTATTAAAGGGGCTAATTAATATTATTAATGCTAAATAAATGTATATATATTTAATACAAAAGAGTAATTGCGACCTTTAATTTATTCTGCAAAAATAATTTATTATTCATTTTGAATCTAATGATTCTTATTGATTTCCAACATATTTATAGAAACACAGAGAACTAGCATTCAGAACAGGTAAAAATGTTACTTATAGCGCGAGTATATTCTGTAGGCTTACGGCAAGTGATATTCAATCCACATAAGAATAGATCCAAATAATAATTAGATAAAAGAAGGTAAGAATCTAGAATGAAATCATATAGAAGAAGATGAATTTAAAAATAGACCACGAATACAGCGATTATATTAAATTTGAACGAAATAAAATTTTGCTGAATGTTTCGAAAGAATTTTTTGCGTGTTAATGCAAATAAAGTATATAAGTTTTTAAAATAATGGGTATTACGAACAGATCATTCAAGATTTTTTTTCCATAGAAATTATTTGCGTTTAAATAGAGTTATTTTGTGGAATTCACACTTGATTATTAATTTTACCTGATTAGTGTGAATTATTTCTATTTAATGACTTATCTTAAAGATATCTTAAATACAAGATTTTTCGCTAATTCAACGTTTTTAATTCTACGAGTATTATAAAATTTATACATAAAGAAAAACTTAGCTTTACATAAAAATACCAATATTTTGAAAAGCATTCTACTTAACATTTTGTGAAGATCTTAAATATGTGCAATGTGTATGGAAGAAATTAAATTATAGATGCTATTCAAACAATAAAAAAAAAATTCAATTACCCAATTAAATATTCAAAATTCACAATAGAGAATCCAAAGTTATTAAGTGCTTGGAGATTATGATAAAGATATACATTTTCAATTATTTGACATTGATTTTGCTGTGCCCTAGCGAAGGAACCAATAAAAGCAACAGTTTTATATGCATTTAATTTTTTCCGTTTAGATTATACTAAATTTTACTCATTTTCAATTTTTTACTCTGCAAATAATTTTTTTTTCTTTGCTCTCTTAAATTAATAAATATTTATGTGTATAAAAAACTAACAGATTCCAAAGACAATTAATATGGAAATAAATTGTTTCGTAAAACCGATTAATCATGAAAAACAAACAATTATTTTATTGATTAAAAATCAAATGCATTTTATTCCCATTGTCTAAATGTCATGACCAATTCCACTTAAATTTTCTACATTTTACCTATTGCGAACCCGCATTACTAACACATTCTATATCATTAATAATATATAATAAGTCGATAATAGCAAGTAAAATTAATTACTGTGTTACTCTTACGCTGTTGAAACGTTATATTATTTATTAACAATGGCAAACAATACAGAAATTATATATGTAGATTGTAGGTAGGTATATAAAAAAAATTATAGTTATCCCAATTGCGAATGGGAATTACAAATTTTGATTTTTCATACTATTTTTATCACAATTATTATTTATTGCTATTTGGGAAATCATGAATTTTCAAAGTTTACAGCTAAAATACCATCGAATTTATGTTCAATTTAGTTTCTATGTCACGGCACACCAGATGGAATTAATAAGGGTTTTTGAAAGAAAAATCCTTAGAAATACAAACAATATCAGAAGACCCATAGGTTGTTATAAACATGTTCGCATTAAAAATATTTATGACACTGCAAACATAGTGAGAATAGACAAATATATTGCTCATCGACAGATCACTTTTTTTTCTAAGACATTAAATCATCCAATTGATAAAATATCCGAAACTGTAAAATATAATAATATG
>JAABKK020046896.1:0-12295 GCA_011634745.2 Catotricha subobsoleta | reverse complement strand
TTTTAACTCTCGAATAAAAGAACATGCAAAAATTATAAATCTAACTGAGAGCTGATCTAGAGCGAATAAAAGAAGATTCTATAAGATTTTACAGAAATGCATAATAGCGACAAAAATTGAAAAGAGGTTCGGTTTAGAAAAACTGAAAGGAGGGTTTGGTTCTGAAGTCAAAATAGAAGCGGTTCAGTTCGGTCCGCTTTCCTGTGTGTATCCAACTAAGCCCGATAATTGTTACGATAGAATCAAACGTTTTTTTTAGATTTAAATATATGTAATGATGTTTTAGACACTGTAGTCTAATCTAATGGCACAAAAAGCTAAACAAAAGCTAGGAAAAACACAAATAATTTTTACATATTCCATGAATATTTTACTTACTTACTCAGTTAGTTTTATGCTTGAATGAATCAGCGCCTCTATTTTCACTATTGAAAAATATGGATCTCATGCTTTTGCAATGTTCAGTACAGAGCCTTTGTCATACGATCGCCATCACATCAGTGCTTATAGTGGAATATATTCTACATTTAAACTTAAAGCTATATTATCATGTTCGCGTGAAATGAAATTTTCGGGTAGTAAAATTTTCACTACTGAAATTATAAACTGAAATAAATCTAAGAAGAATTTCGAAAATTTCACGAGATATTTTGAAAAGGCGCAATTTTTTAATCTAAACAAAAAAAAAACGTAAATGACTATAAACGGGTTGAATATAGCAAAAATGTTGTAGTGCAGATACCAATTTTATTCAATTAAAAAAGATAATATTAAAATAAAAGGTAGAGGTATATATAAAACCGAGTTAACGCATTTATCACACAATTGAATTCATTGTTAAAAATTTATTTGAATTTATTTAAAACATTTTTATTGTTTTGTTGTTTTCGTTCCATATTTTTTTATTGATAATGTACAAACGTGAAATAAACGCATTTGATAAAACTTTAACCCCAGAAAAGTACGATTTCGTTTTAGTTTTCATTTTAAATGAACTAATAAATATATATATTAATTAGGGTGGATCGATTTTCTAACCCCAACTTTGACATCGATTTTTGGAAAGAGGACACGAAATCATAAATTATGGTGAAAATAAAAAAAATTAAAAAAAATACGTATCCCCCCGTAAAAATCGATGATGTTTGATAAGTTCGAAAAAATTAGAAAAATTAATTTCTTTACTGCATAATGTCGGTATTATTCATATTTTTCATTTATTACAAACTTTGTACAACTTAAAACATGTTTTACTTCATCTCAGAAGTACATATAGGGATTGTGATTTTTTTTAAATCATTTTTATAAAAAATGAGAGCACCTGGGTTTTTTTTTCTTTTTTTTTGCTCACTTTTTTTTGGCTTTTTCTCAGGATTGGCTGAAGGGATTTTGATAATTGAACCACCGTTGGACGCAGAATTAAGACGACATCAAATCTTGGTTTTGAGTTGTTTTGGAACGTTAGGTCGTTAAATCAAAAAAACTGATTTTTTGAAGAAAATCAAACCGAAACCCAAAATAAATAAAAACCAAAACTTATATATTTTGACGACATTTCCATTCTGCGTCCAATGATAGATCAATCATCAAAATCCGTTCAGCTAATCCTGAGAAAAAATAACGAAAAAAAAAAATCACGATCCCTATTCTCCATTATTTTTTAGAAAAATAAGTTTTATAAAAAAAACGATCCTTAATAAGTAAAACATAGTTTTAGTTGCACCAAACCTGTGAACAATGAAAAATATGAATAATACCAATATTATGCAGCAAAAAAACTAGCTTTTCTAATTTTATCGAATTTTATTGAATCTTTCAAACTTCATCGATTTTTACGGGGGGGTACGTATTTTTTTTTATTTTCACCATATTTCATGATTTCGTGTCCTCTTTCCAAAAATCGATGTCAAGGATGGGGTTAGAAGTGGTCCATACAAATCGATCCACCCTAATATTTATGTAATAATATGATCTTTTTATATATCTTATACTTCGTGTAGTAAATATTAATTACAAAAAAAGTATTTGATATTTTTTATTTAAAAAAAATGTATCTTATAGAAAATCTGTTCATAATAATGTAAAAAATGAATCATAAGTTTTTGTGAGAATAATAAAAATATAATATAAGTATAAGTATTTCGATCTAATTACAATTTTCAACATTTATATAAAATTTGTTGCTATTTCCATCTAGTGTCTATCCCAAAAAACAAAAAAAAATTATAAAATAAGATACTTTGAGACTTTTATAACAATAAATCGTAGATTACAATATTAGAAGTTTTTACCAAAAAGTGAAAATTAAAAAAAAAAAACAAGAAAAACTGAACTTATATGTTATTATCATTTGAACGTTACTAATTATTTAGTAAATTTATTACAGCAGATGAATTCAGACCAAAAATTGTCACATAATATCCCAAATTTATATCACAATATTTTAATACAGCCAGTGGTTTAAATAACATCATATTAGAACAACAACAAAAAAATGTCCCATGTTAGTTAAACCACCCTGCATTTAAATATTGTGATATAAATTTGTGATATTTTATCACAATTTTTGGTCAGAATTCACCTGGCAGACCTTCTGTTGACATTTAGTTTTAAGTTCTGTATATAATTTGTTTGCATATATGCGTTAACTATATTTTCTTTATAATTAAATCTTAAACGAGAAATATATAATTTTCTAAATTAAATTTATTTCTTATAATATATAATATATAATATATATATAATTGTGTATTTTATTTTGTTAATTTTACTTACAAAAATGATTTTTGTTTTTTTTTCTTTTTTTTTGTAAATTAAATTCATCTAATTTAATTATCAAGTCTGTAAAAACGAAAACGAAAACAAAAAAAAAACAATTCTTTATTATCTACCAGTAAATATATTTATTGAATTTGTTCCTGTTCTTTTTCGTATTAATCTAGCGGAAACTAAAAGAAAATAGAAATTACTTGCTTAATAAGTTGTATTTAAAACAAATATTTCAATTTTTCTTTTTTTTACCTGAATTATCTTGCGGTGTCAATGGTCTTTCTAGTACTTTTTGAATTAAATGTATCCATTCGTCACGTTCTTGTTCATTATTGCATGACAAATTGTAGACTCTTTCTGGTGTAAATAATGTAAAACTAAAACCTTGATTCTTAGCACCAATTGGAACACCAATTCTTATACTATAACCATCTAATTGATGTCCTAAAAATATTTCACCCTTTGGATATGCATCTAATGGATCATCATGGTACATAAGTTTTCTATTGTCTAAGGTGAACCAACGTCGTTTATAACCGTCTGATGGACGTGGTCCAGTTTTAAATATCCAACCTTCTTTCGCAAAATCTCTGCTCAATAAACTCACCAAATCAGATTCTGTGGCACTTGGAAATGCTACTTGTAAACGATGTAATTTAGCACATCTTATTGCCATATACCAGCTATTAATTATTTCTGGATCATCATGATATACATATATGTGGCGTGTGGAACCATCTTTCATATATGTTAATTGCATTGAATTCATATGTTCAATTTTGGCTGGTGCAAATGCTACATTTAATTCAGATATTCGAAGTATTGCCTTTGGATCTTTGCTTTCTTTAACATGATATTTAAGCGTATCATCAGCTTCTGATAAAACAAATTTTCTCGCTTGATATCGACTATCTTCCTTGCCTTTTTTCATTAAAAATCCTTCCATATGCCCAGATGTATAACTTGGTCGATCATGTAACGAAAACTCTAAACGTTCATATTTTGCACGTATCCATTGTTCAATTAGTACTCTAAAAACAAAAAAATATCATATTGAAGTTGTGGTATATCTACAAAAATAATTTCAATTGAGTCAAACATTAAGATAACGAAATATGATGAACACCGCGCACTCTTCTCTACAAAATAAATATTATTTATTTATTTTAATTACTTTAAATTAAAATTGACAATATAATCATGAAAACCATATTTATTACGAAATTGATATTTGGTCTAAGAGGCGCTCAACTTTATTACACCCGACGTAAACAATTAATTTTTAATCTGTGGGAAACAATTTAATAATCATATTGATAATTATAAGCGATAAGCCAAACATTGTTATTTTCTTATCAAAATACGGATTCACTCTTTCAAGTACCTACATAATATTCAAGAAAAAAAAAATAATAATAATAAATAATAAATTCTTTAAATAATTTCGTGCTGGTCATGAGACCTGACTACAATATGGGTATAGAGTGTTTGAGTGTTTAGTTGTTGTCACATGATTATAGGTAAGTGACACATAAAACAAAACACGTTTTAACAAACAACTCAAAACACATAAAATGAACAAAAATAAAAAATAATGGGAATCATGATGAGTTAATAATCAAACGAAAACTTTTTCTTTTTTTCACATATTTCTAATGTTTATAAGAGAAGCGCACAAAGAGAAATAAAAAAATAATGTGTACGACTGTATTTATGTATTTTTTTTTTTGAAACAAATAAATAAAGCAAATAATAATAAGAAAAAAGGAATGAAAAAAAAAATAATTAATAAAATAATAACAATAACAATAATTATATTAAAGCAAAACAGTAATACTGTAAAATATTATTATATACATATTGGTCTTATCAAAGGGTCAAGGGAGGTGCTTCCTTCCTGCATGATAATTAAATATTATTATGACTTATGGAGTTTTTGATATTTTTTCGATAATACTACACACACACACACAAAAAAAATACAATTTAATAATGCAACATTTAATTGATAAAAATAAAAAAAATGAAGAAACCGAAAAGCAAAAAAAAAAAATACATTTCATTCATGAATTAGATAATGATTTTTTTTTTTATTATTATTTAACTTACTGTGGATCCTCTTCACATGGTCGCCTATAACAAGCTGGTACTCTCTCCTCATATTTTAATTTTGCTTTATAATTTCCCACCTCTTTCATACGCTCCAATTCGCTATCTTCCCATCGATCCATTTTTAAATGTTTCACTTTTGATATGTGTGCTCCCATTGCTCTGTGTACACCAGCACATCTTGTACACAGAAAAATACCAATATTGTACGATGCCCATTCGACATCTGAAATATATTTATATAAAAAAAAAATGTTTTTTTATTTTAATAAATTATTATCTTAGCAATTTCAGTTTCGATTCTAGTTTATCAAGTTTTTATAAAGAGTTAAAGGCATACATTTTTGTAGATGCCAAAGAACATTTTATCAAATTTAGTTGTTAGTTAGTTAGTTTTTTATTCTATTTCAATGGAAATTGAATGTTGATGTTAAATCATTACCAAATTATCTTTTAAACACATAATAAATATAAATAAATGATTAAGTGGAAGAGGGCAATTTAAAACATTAAATAAATGTTAATAAGAAAAAAATCATTATAAAACACTGTCTGTCTCAATTTATATTATTTTCAGATTCAGTGATTAAATGTAATTTAGCTAAAGTCAAAAAATATTATAATATTCTCTAGGTTTAATTAATTAAATAAACAACAATATTTATACTAATTTGTTGTGTACTAAAATTAGTTGAGTACGTTAACCATGTCTCATTATTGTTTACAAATAGATTAAAAAAGAATTAAAGAAAAAAAAAGAATTGTTTTTCTCAAGCTATACTAAATTGATAAATGATATAAATATAAACACACACACACACACACACACATACACATACACAAACATCAAAATTACAATATTTATATTAAAAATAAAATTATTAATTTGTAATGTTTATTAGTTATTTACATCAATTTTTCGATAAGTTTAGTATATAGCTTCTTATTTTCTTGCTTTTAAGAAATGAAAAATATGAATGAGACACGTTTTCATACAACAACAAAAAAGTTTGTCAAAAATCAATGAATATGATATGTGAAACATTCAAGTTTATAGAAAAATTAATATAGAATATGTTGTGTGCCGATAAACAACCGCTATGATGAGAGAGAAGTCATACGATTTTTGTCTGCGCAAGTATAAAATATTATACTTACGGTAGGCAACGGGATGGGGGTCGGTCGCACTATATATAATATATATATATATATATATGTATAAATAAAATAATGCAGGAGAAGGCATAGTAGGTATATTATTGGTTAAAAAAAATGAGCAATAAAATTATTATTTTTTTTTTTTTTGAAATTAACAAAACAATTGTTTTTAAAAAAGTTTTTCATAAATTTAGGAATAGACTTCTATTTTTTTTTTATTAAAATCTACAGAGCGTGCAGGTAATTATTGGAATATTTACGACGCAATAATTTCGAGGTTTTGATTAGAGTATTTTGATGACGTAGTTTAATGATTTGAATGAATTATACCGAATTACAGATTTATTTATTTTTTCCTCAAACACCATTTTAGAGACTAAGTATATAAAATTGGTATATACTATATATTTATCTATAAAAAAAAAGAAAGAAAAAGTTTAGCGTTTGCTATTTAAATGAGTGTAGCGCGGGAGATATCGTTATACCACAGTTAACTTTGAGATAAGGAAAATTTGTTGTTTGAATTTATAGAATAATTAATGTTTTTTATGCGATCTACGTAAGTAATTACTTGTTAAATCTTGTCATTGATGGTATAACGGAATATGAGATAGTTTATGATAATTTTAATTCTATCGCTAATTCTTGAAATGTAGAAATAGATACAAATTATATCTAAATTTCAGAATAGAATTATAATTATCAATGCATTTTCCTACATTAAAGATTTTTTTTTGTAATTTTCTTGCCCTATTACAAAACTATATTACCGTACTACCAAATATTTATGCTCTTTTCTGTATTATTCATATTATGGATGTGTGAGTTAATTAAAATCATTGCAATTTACAAAATATGAGTTGAATGTTCTAGAAAAAATAATACTGAAATAAATCTATATACACGCCTAAGAGATTCGAATTTGTATTATCTATAATATTTTTTTTTCACAAAACAAGCAAATAAACCTTCAAAATAATGTTTAAAGTAAAACTCATCTGAAATATTTGTTTCGTTGAAAAGGAAAGAAAACGAAGAAAAAAGAAAAAAGAAAAGAAAATCATATAGAAAAATCCATCATCAATAATAAAAAAAACGGAACACACAGAGAAAGTAAATACTATTTTTATAATCGTTAATAACATTGCGCAGGCGTGAATAATACGAGGTAAGTATAATAATAATAGTATTATATTTACATTGATTATTATTGTACGTTTTTACGTTTTACATGCGACTCTCGACACACAACTTGGGTTTGTTTTGACGGCAATTTTATATATAGCGTTTAGTTAAAAAGTAAATAATATATATTTACAATATTGAATATAATGTGCTACCGATGGACGTATATGTGTACAATTTTATACGACGTTATACACTTGTTCCCAATATAATATATTGAATGACGACGATGGTCCGGATTTTTTTCTTCTATTTTTTCTATATATGTATACTGACATTTTAGTGCATTCACCCCTTAATTCAATAGAATCATTTATATTGAATTATGGTGTTTATAGGTATAGGCTAAAGGTAGAAACAATAATGTTTCACAATAAAATATAATGAAGTAAAAAGAGAAAATTATAATATGTAATATGAATGTATGATACTCAGAATTTCACCGAATCCTATGAAATCCTATAAAATCCTACATGAATTAATGTTCAATTTCAACGAATCCGATAAAATCCTGCATGAATTATGTTATAACCGACATCATAGCAGAATGCATCAATGATATTATAGTAGTTCAATGAAAATAAAAAAAAAAAAAAGGTAAAGATTAAAAAAAAATATTTGAACTAATATTATGTATGATTGTGTGATCAAGAAACCGCCCTCCCCCAGGGCTTAGTTGTTTATTTTATTAATTCACATTAATTGTTATATAACATTAACATATTATTGACTTCTTTTAATTATTACATTTTTTAAATGATTTTTTTTTTGTACGCAACATTTCCTATTGTTTTTCATTCAATAACAATAATTAATAAAGAAAAATCTTTTTCATTTTTTTTTTACTTGAAATGCGCCACAAACAATAATAAATAAAGTACACACACAACTCAGACCACACATATAATAAGAGATTCCTCGTTTACATCCAACTTACATTTTCTCTTACAATCTGCACAAATTGAATTTTCACTTTTTTTTAATAGTTCCATTAATAGTTTTTCATTTTCGTCAGCCATTTCAATATTTGGAATTGTTATCACAACACACCACCAGAACAATAAGATTATTTTATTTTAATAATAATAATAAAAAAAAAAAACTATTCAAAAAAATCTTTATTACAACAATGACGGAACACTTTACTTTGCCCATAAGCGCGCACCTCACGACAGTTCAAATAAAAAAAAAACTTTTTTTTTTATATACATATAAAAAAGAGAAATAATATAGAAATATATAATATCCACCGTTTGTACTCATCGCGTACATAAAATAACGTACGTCATTCTCCCTTGTTTCGTCCGTTTCTCTTCTAACATTCGTAACATCGTATTTGCTGTTACAATTTGGTTGTTATTTTTTTTTTTACAAACATCGTAATTACGCATTTTCTATGCATTGTAAATTATATATTTTTATGCGTAGGTACGTACATTCAAGAAACATGTAATGAAATATACGAAACATTTTTCTACTTTATTTAACACTTTTTATGCATAATTTTAAATTGCCATTAATATCTATGGCGAAATAAGCGGAGAACACTTAACAACAACAACATTAATTCAATTTATTTTATTTGATTGAGAGACAGTTTTTTTTTTCTTTTCAAGAAATTCAATTCAATTTTTTTTTTGTTTTGTAAAAGAAAAACAAAAATTTAGACTTTTTTATTGGTTTTGAATTTCGTACAATGTTTACGAAATAAGATAATTTCACATCATGTCGCACCAATGTTTAGGATGCGTTCCAGATTAACTATGAATACTTACCGTCAAATATTATCGGTTTTACGTTATTATTTTGTAAGAATTATAAAAGAAAATTAAAACAAATTGTAGTTAAAAATAGAAAATGATGCTAAGGATGGTAAAACACGAATAAATTAAAATTTAAATAAAAATTCACTTATCGGCTGACTTGGTAATTATGAACATGGATGAATTTTAATTATTCACTCATTTTACCTTGGATTACGTTTCAATTTTATTTCAAGATCTATAGGAAGGGTGGGTAACCTTGGGGAATAATATTACCCAACAACAGAGGCGGTAGGGAAGACTGGCAAAATAACATTACTTTTTTCTTTCTGCTTCATTGATTTTTTTAAACAAAAACGATTTTGCCAATACAAACTAACGATATGAGTGGTCAATACTTAAACTAAAATCCATGATCTATTGCTGAATAACCGTAGGTTTTAATTGCAGTCTGTTGACCGATTGACACTAAGAGCAACCGATAGGATTCACGAATACCTACACAAACACAGAGGAAGAAAAAGTTCTAGTCCAATTGAGACCAAATGCGATATTCACAATATTTAACGGTATTTGAGATGGTACCGAGAAAATTGTGATAATTCTGACACTGATTGACCTATGGTTTACGGTTTCGCAAAATTTTGCGTTTTTGAGGGAAAGTTCTTTTTGTTTTTTAATAAACATAAAATTCAAACGCAAAATAATGCGACACCATAAAACTACGAGTGATAAACAATAATTGTTAAATATTAGTATCTATAGTAACCATAATATAGCGGCTATCGTGTTTCTACCGTTATTTTTTTTTAAATATTTTAATCGATTTTGCGCTTTTTTATTTATAATTTATTGCGGTAATTTAACAGTTGCACATGCGCAAATAACGCAAAATAGAAAAATGAAAGAAATAAAGCAAAAAAAGAAAGAATTTATGACTTTTTATTGCAAGAGCCCATCAAAGTCCAGAAAGTGACTCTTCAGCAATCGATATTATTTCTCTCCATTATTAGTTACCATTTGGAAAAAAAGTTGAAAATAGTGAAAGCAGAGTAGCGATAGCGGCAGGGTTTCGCGATATATTTTAGAAATGAATAAATACGTACCAACGTGTTGCAATGGAAAGGAATAACACACGCAAACATTTTCTCACATTCTACAAATTTTCATTTTCTCATTATCCAATACACTCCTATTAGGAACAAAAGCTAGATTTCAAATTATATCGGTAAAGAGCTCACTAAGTTGTAAATATGGAAATAATTAATTTTCAAACAAATTATCGGAAATTTATCGGTATCGATAAATTCTCGTTTCGGTTTGCCGATAAAAATAATTATCGAACCGAAACGAAATTATGAGCACTAGCGTATGCATGTATGCCGGTCACCCTACTTAGTATGTAAAGTGACGATTTAACATTAAATATTAAATTTATCAAGGCAAGTCTTGGTTTTTAAAAACCTTTTCGGTGAAGATGAAGACATAAAAATGATGAAAAATGCTCTTCAATTACACCAATTTATTTTAATTGACAATGAAATTATAGTGAAGTCATTTGATAAGCTTTGTACCGCTTTATTTCTTTTTATTTGAATATTTGTTTCTGTGGCAACAGCGCAAAGACCTTTCTCTAAACTGAAATTAATAAAAAATTATTTACGTAGTATGTACCTACTTACTATGAGTCAAAGCAGACTATAAATGGTCTTAATACAATTTCAATAGAGTACGCCGACCAAAATATTCTGTTATATAGAAAAGAAAGGTATACAAAATAAAATATTAAATATCATATTTATTTTATTTAATTATAGCTCAATTTTGAATTCGATATTTTCGCGCCAAAATGGTTATCTATTTATACCGTGTTTAAAATTAATCAAATTTCCAAAAGATTTCTCAAAATTGGCTTTATACGATGGCATAGATTTACATAAGAATGCATGCATTCATATAATGTAATCGTAACGAACTCTGGCTGTTAGAAAAATCTTGCAAAATTGCCGAAAATTGCGTGTTTCTAAATGGAATCTCTTTAATTAGATCATATTTCTCCATTCTAAAAACACTTTGTATACTTAGTTTAACATCATTTAACAGAAAATTAAATAATAAATGAATTTTATTTTTTTTCGGCGTACTCTATTGAAAACGGAGAAGCTAGAAAGTTAGACAGCGATAAAATAATTAAGAGCATTCTCTGGGGTTTTGCAATAAATTCACAATTTTTATGCACCTATTCTGACGTATTTACTGGACCAATTTTAATTATTAATGAATGAATGAATAGAAAGAAGAATTTAATGCCTGCGGGAACGTCTATGACAACAGCCCGCCAAGGTGTGGAGGCTGAGGTTTGGAAAGTTGGAATTAAATTGGGATTAGGGCGGTGAGTGGCAGGGTGCTGGAGGCTATTAGTTACTACCTCTTTTTTAGTCCTACGGTGGAGCAAAAAAAAAGTTCAGCCTACCACGTGACAATAGCCTGCGAATGGGCAGGCTTGGCTGGCTGGGCATGTCATTTGGTAGGCTAAATTTCTGAATATCTTTTTGATCTGTTTTTTATTTTATAAATATTAATATGGGTGTTAGTTTACGCTTATTTATTATTTTCAATTTGTGTGAATGTTATACAGATAGAAGATATTTGGATAACAGTTATAAAAAGTTTGAAATTATTCTAAACAAGATATTTTCACTGAAACATTTATTTTGAAATCGTTCGCAGACAAAGTCGGTTGCTTTGAATACCCCCTAATAGGAGGAATTGTTAAAGGGGTGAAGGGGGCAAAATTGTTCGGCCTATCAAGCGAATTAGATTTAGAATTTTTTAATTAGTGAAATGGTTATGTAAATAAATATAGGGTAGACTGGGTTCAGTTGATACTATTTTTGGTTGAGGAGCTGTAACTCATGTTATATGGAATATTGCAAAAACAAATTATTATGTTCAAATTAAAGGTACATCTTTAAGCTATATTTGTTTCATGGACATCTTAAAGAATGAACATGCCATTTCCGAGTTATTTATCCATTTATTGACCTATTACAACGGTATCAACTGAACCCAGTATGTGGCTCAGTTTATACCATAGATAGGACCAGTTGATACTTTATAATATTTGGGAATGAGCCATTTTCTTAACTCACCTTCTTACATTTGATACTACGCGGCGCTAGCAGTAGGGGGTACAGTGTTTGACGGCAAAAATCGGTGCGTAAAAGTGAAAACTAGAAGTAATTGTTTTATTGTAATAAATGCTATAAATTTAGTCAAAATTTGATTTAATATAAAGTTTAATATATTAT
>JAABKK020046885.1:0-12299 GCA_011634745.2 Catotricha subobsoleta | reverse complement strand
AAAAATGCTTTTGGAGCTAGAAAATTTTAACCTTTTGGAACTCCCATACAAAAAACGAACCACCCTAATGTATATACTTAAAGAAAATAATAAATATCAAAATAAAATAATAGTCACACCGTGTAATGGTATTTATACCGGATACGGATGGTCTAAACAGGACGTGGAAGATTACGAATTAGTTAAATTAGACTACTATAAAAAAGAAGCTAAAATTAATGAAGAATTGGATATAAAAAGAGATCAAATAAATTCCGTTGTTGCTGCTGGTATGGCTGCTACAGCAATAGGTATTTTACCATTTAGATCAGTATTGGGACCAATACTTACCTTAATTGGAGCATCGACTGCTCTCTATACAGGATATCGCAGTATTTCTTATCTAGCTGATCGAAATAAGCATGAACAATCTATAAATATATGTAATAGAGAAGCACGATCGGTTTGGTTAAACATTGCAGGAACTCTTGTTAACGGAGCTGCATTAGGAATTAATAAAAATCTTCTGAATAATATGCAAGCCGGTAGAACTATTTCATCGTCTGCACGCGCTGTTGCTTTAACATTTAATGCAGCTTCTGTCGGTTTACATTCAATAAGAAGTGGTGATCAATTATCTTACATTCATCATATAATACAGACTGAAGATGAAATACTATATACCGAAATACTTAAATTAAGCGTTGATCTATTTTTAACATTACATTCATTGCAAAACTTTAACACAGCCAGAAACATAATTAGAGAGAGCCAGACAAGTAGTATTGCTGATATTCATAATGACCTGAATAGATACCGAAAATATGTATTCGATAAATTATTTAAAATGAATTTTCAATTGAATGGAATTGAAAGAGGTGCTGATATAATTCGTTCGATTAAAAGTATGGGCAAAGATTATAGGCCATCAATAATGCGTGATTGTTATCCAGGGTTCCCACATTCTGGAAAAACCTGGAATTCTTGAAAATGCATGGAATTTGAAATGATCTGGAATTATCATGGAAAATACATGGAGTTTCAAAAAATTGTCCAAAAACCTGGAATTTGTTAACTTCAATAATTTGTAAAAAATTTATTAAATTTCACGAGAACAAAATTCTGCGTCTTTTGGTTGGAATTTTGTTCTCGTGAATATACTTATTTACGAAAAATGGTAGCTTGTTATTAATAAATAAGTTTTTGGTATGTTCTCATACCAATGTTTTTTCAAGACTTTGGTAATACCATGCAGCAGTGTTGGTACGATCTTTTGTAATGATCTAGATCATTTTGAAATCGCGATCTTTATGTCTAAGAAAGATCACTTTTAGATGCCAAAAAATTTCATAACAAATGAATTATTGTTATAATAAGTAAACATAAGTTTTTTTATATGCTCTGGAAAAAACATGGAAAATACATGGAAAATACATGGAATTTTATCATCATAATTTTGTGGGAACCCTGTTATCATAATAAGGTATCTGCTGAAGATGTTTTAAGCGGCCTTTGTCTCCGTTTCTCAATAGAAATTCCAATTAACACTAAATATAATGCAAAAAATCAGTCACATATAAAAAACGCTATTACATCAGGTGTGTCAAGTTCTATGCAATAATAAGTCACATATGAAAAATGCAATTACATCAGGTGTGTCAAGATATATGCAATATGATTCAAGAATAGAATCAGAAATAGAATTAGTAAATATTGGAAATAAGGTTACGAAGAAAACACTTAACATTATATTTAACTTTATTAACAAATTTATTCAAAAATATAGCAAAGAAATCGAAAAGTGGCTGCAAGCAAATATTAATTATGAGCACTTTTTAAAGTTAATATTTTCATATTTTGAAAACTGTAATACACGTGATGTTAAATCAGTTAGCGATTATATAACAGCAAAAGAAGAAGAGAAGGATTTAAATTACTATCAAAAAATCAAATTACAATTTACACAGTCAAGCTTCATGGCGTCTTATTTTATAGATCAGAGCTCATATGAATCTAAATATGAAGATATTACTAAACTAACATTACACTTCCACACTACCGATGAGAAAAATATTTTACACTTTTTCCAACATTTAAAATTTCAAATTCAACGTGTTCATTATCAAAGTATAAGCGCCATACTAAATTCACTCGTTAAAAAATTGTTATCTAATTTATGACTTTGTTACGGATTTTGCCACCGAATATGGTCTACAAATTGAAAAAAAAACTAAAACTTTTTATTATTTTAGATTGGATAGTGCCATTCATCACTTTTATATGCTTTCCGAGAATTAGCGCCCAAGATTGAATTAGTGTTCAAAAGTTAATGATTAGATTAAATATCGGTGGTACACGAAAATTATTAAAAAATCGTCTTTTCAACTATTTGAATAACTTAGAAATTAACGAATATGAACGTCTAACTGAATCATTTCAAACACCAAAAACTGGAGAAATGATCTTTGAAATGAAATATCAAATGGTAATTTTGAACATTTTAATAAAATTGGCCAAAATATAGTTGAGGCTATGTCTACAAATGATCTTAAAGAAACAATTCAAAATATTTCATATGGAATGTCATATATTATGGCTGATAATTTTTTTAATTTGGTAGAAACATTTGTTACAAAACATGCCAAAAAATTACACTATATTCTTGGACGATTTATTGCTTTAGATTATTTTATGGCTGATATTTATCGTTTGGTGATGGAAAATGGTGGTGTTTATTCAACTCATAATCTAGAGAACATAATTTATAAGTATTATGAAAATCAAAAACCTACTGGTCATCTCGATATTTGTGCTGGTTGTAATAACTCATATTATGCACAAGAAGATAATCACAAAAATGTAAATGGATGTCCGACGTTTCTAGAAAATATGTTTGATTTATTTAATAATTAAGTAATAATTTTTATAATATTTTATAAGTCAATTTTTTTTTTCTACAGATTTGTAGTCTAACGTTTGCATTAAAATCATTGCGCATAGAGGCTGCATTAGATCTTCTCTCTCAGAACTAAAACAATAAATAAATAATTATATAATTAAATAATTAAATTCTGGTTTTATTGTACTGTCTTTCCATTTTTTTTTGTTTTTAAGTTTTTTACCATTTGAAATTAGAAACGTTGAGAGTTAGTGACTGCAAGATTAAAGCAGAAATACTTGCACATCAACCATTAGTTTTAACTTTGGGTTTTATATCTCATTTACAGCAATATTTGATTGCTTTTTATTTCTTATTTTTTCAAAATAGTTCGAATATCAGAAACGATAAGATTGACTGACTATAGCCTGAGTTATATTCAGATGCATAATATTTGTGTAGGTTTTGGCACGACCGAATGTCTGTCTAAATTT
This sequence comes from Catotricha subobsoleta, assembly GCA_011634745.2. Taxonomy (NCBI): domain Eukaryota; kingdom Metazoa; phylum Arthropoda; class Insecta; order Diptera; family Cecidomyiidae; genus Catotricha; species Catotricha subobsoleta. The sequence goes on along the minus strand of JAABKK020046885.1, from coordinate 8,948 downwards.
GTACTCGTTTCATATAGTAAAGTCAAATATTAGGTGGTACCTAATTTTTGACTCAGTTATACTTAATTCAACGAATATAATTCATAATAACATTTTTATGTAATTATATTGGTTCATAATTAATTCTTCGAAAGGTAGACAAAAAAAAAATCGAATAAAATAATAATTCCAGCTCTCTCAGATGCTTAAAGCAATTTATTTCCTTCATCATATTTAAAAAAATGAAATCGGTATACAGTTACATATTATTTGGTATTACTACTTTCATTACTTCATTTAATGGATAATGCTTCAATAACAATAATTGCTCCAGCTTATCAGTTTAATTGGAATTTCAGACTTCATAATAATTAAAGATTGTGGGCATTTGAAATTTTAATGTATTTAGTTTATGAATCAATGATTTTTCACCAAACTCACCACCAGTAATTAGTGTGAAGTAAGTGCCTAGCGGCATTAGCACTGATTAGAAAAACATGTTGACTGATTTACATTCAAGATCAAACAAGTTAATTAATATCTGAATTATTATTACAATTAAAATTTGTGTGTTAAAAAAATAAGATTTAAAATATTTGGCCTATATTTTAATTATAAATCGTATTTAATTCTAAATTAGACATCATTTGAACATAAATGTAAATATTTTCTATCGGCACAATTTAAATGTCATGCAATCAAAATAATTCCAATAAGTTTTTTTCTATTTATTTTTTAAATAAACAGGTACTTATGTCAATACTTATAACATCGGATAAATATCATAAGGTCAAGTTAATAAGTACAAAGCGGAATTTTTCAAAAAAAAAACACGCAAAGTAACAAACAATGAAGTATTTATGTCTTTTATGCTGCTTTTTATCATCAAGTTTTTTGTTGATAATTGGTGGCGAACAATATCCATTAGTTATAAATACGTGGTACTTTACTTCTGCAGCAACAAAAGGTACTTATGAAATATATAATATTTTTATTCGCTCGAGCGAAACTATTAGCCAATAGTTTATAAAAAGTAATTTTATTTTCTATATATACAAAAAAGCATGGGATATCGTACAAAATAACAATCAATCATCATTGGATGCCATTGTTGAGGGATGCAGTGTTTGTGAACGTGAACAATGTGATGGAACCGTTGGGTTTGGTAATATATAAAATTTAGTTTTGAACAGAACTTTATTTATTTATCTTGTTTTAGATTAAAATTTAATTTATTAATTAATTAGGTGGCAGTCCCGATGAAAATGGCGAAACAACTCTTGATGCTTTGATCATGGATGGGCAAGAAACAAATATTTTTTAATTTTAAACTGTATGTATAATTAAAATTTAATAGCCGGTATACAATTTAATTTAAACAGAATTACAATGAACATTGGTGCTGTTGCTTCATTACAAAATATTAAAAATGCCATAGCTGTTGCTAGACATGTTCTTGACAATACAGAACATACATTATTGGTTGGTGAACAGGCCACCGAATTTGCAGTAATGATGGGTTTCAAAAATGAATCCCTGGCTACACCAAATTCAAGAAAAATTTTTGAAAATTGGCATAGCAACCAATGTCAACCAAATTTTTGGATTGTGTGTTAGAATTACTAGCGTTAAACTACAAATTAGTTATAAATTAACAATTTTTTTCTTTATTTTCGTATTTAAGAATGTTAGTCCAGATCCAACTACGTTTTGTGGACCATATGAACCAGTTACTGCCAATGAAATAAACCGATTTAAATCTTCAGCATTTAGTAGCAAAAATCATGATACAATTGGAATGATTGTTATTGATAAACAAGGAAATATTGCTGCAGGCACATCAACAAACGGAGCTACGCATAAAATTCCAGGGTGGGTGTGTCAATACTAATTCTCAAACATTACTTTAATTAAATGAACAATTTTTTATCTAATTTGTATAATTTTTCCGTATTACTTTTGAACCAATCACAGACGTGTTGGTGACTCTCCAATACCAGGTATTAATTTTTTTTAAATAAAACCTCAAACATTATATTTCATTTTTATCTGTAAATTCTATTTCAATTATATTAAAATGTAGGTTCTGGTGCATACGCTGATAATACAATTGGCGCAGCTTCAGCCACAGGGGATGGTGATATAATGATGCGTTTTCTACCATCTTTATTAGCAGTTGAATATCTGCGAATTGGTATGAAACCACATGCAGCTGGTGAGAAAGCATTACAACGTATCGCCCAATATTATCCAAAGTTTTTCGGTGCGATAATTGTTGTTCATAAAAATGGTGAATATGGTGCAGCTTGCCATGGAATGGATGAATTTCCTTTTTCTGTGGCTACATCGAAAACAGCAAATAATGCTATTATTAAAAGAGTTAATTGTTTTAAATTGAAATGAAATTATGCCAAATATATGTATATAAATTAGAAATGTGATAATAAATTGAAGCGAAGTAAATTGAGGAAAATTAAAAAGTTCAAAGCTTTTAAGAATCTTTTCAAAGTAGATAACGACTAAAAATCAATATTTAGATTTCAGCGAAACATTTAAGTTAAATTTGAATGAAATTCATAATTTATTGAATACATCTACCAAAATAAAAACGGAATTCATTAAACATAATTTTATTCACCCGTAGTGGACCGGTACCTATACATTCCAAGGTATACAAAAGTATACTTTGTAATGGAAACATTGGAACACATATACCTTGTAAAGTATACTCATATAATAAATTTACTTCCTATGGTATATTTGATATACATACGAACTATACAGTATACTTTTTGAAGTATAGCAAATATCCATATAACGTGTATTTTGAATAAATGTATACTTTGAAGAGTATACAGTTATACACTTATTCCAAAGTTTACTTTATAGAGTATAACTTTGTATAACTTAGAAAGTATTTCCAGTATGGACGATTTGATCTAATTTTATCAATTGTGAACTATCCCTTAAAGAATTGTCAATAAATTTAATTGTGCAACACTTTCGACAACATTTTGTTATTTAATTCGAACAAATTTGTTTGTTTGACACAAGTTATGTAGTGATCATAAACAAAGAATTTCATAATAAAATAAATAACGAAAGTAAAACGAAACAAATATTTTCATATTCTTTACATAGTAAAAATGTAGAATTATGGCATCACTACCAAATTCACATAAAAATATCAATATTCGTCGAAGACTACATTTATATCAGTACAAGTCCTCTTTATATAAAACGTAAGCCAACAAAGTAAACTAATTACATATAAATAGAAACAAGTTTTTCCAATTTACTTTAATAAATTCTGGTTTTGTTACAGGTGCGCTCGTATTGTGTCTAAAAATTTAGATTATTATAATGATAGATACGATTTATCATATCTTCCAATATCAATTAAAACGGACTTAATTAATTTAAATATGAAGTCATTTAGTGGATTTCATAATGAACAATCTTTTATTCGATTACTAACGTCCGATATTAAATCGATAACAATTAATTCATTAATATTAACCGATTTGATGCTTTTGTGCATTGCAGAAAAATGCAATAATCTACATGAACTAATGATTCCAGCTGGTAAATATGAATTTACAGTGGCTGGCTTATGTAAAAGCATTAACTTAATGGAAAATTTACAAATATTACAAATTGCAAGAACAACCAAAATCAATGACACAGTCATTGAAATTATTGCTTCCAATTGTAAAAAATTAAAGAGTTTAAGTGTTAGCGATTGTCCGAATATTACAAATCAATGTTCAAATACATTAAAAAATATACCATTGGTAGAATTAAACTTAGCTAATACAAAGGTTTGTTCAATTAAATGTTTCTAATAACTGCTTTATGGTTGGATATTTAAAATATTTATTTATTATTTAATCCATTTATGCAATTTGGTTTGAAATCAACTAATGTGATACTCATAAATTTAAACATTTTTCTTAGATAACCGATGATTTTCTATTGATATCAAAGAATAGTACATTAATGGAACATTTGCGAGACATTTGTCTTAGAGATTGCCTTATCACAAGAATTGGTTTAGAATGTTTAAAATGGGATAAATTGGAAAATGTTAATATTGTTGGAGCTCTTATTGATGGTATTTTAAATTTTATTTAAAATATTTTTTGTATGTAATTCACAATATCTTAATGAAAAAAAAAAAAAACTGTTTCAGATTTATCATTTATTCCATCAACAGCTGTTTACAAAACTCTTAATTGGTCCATATGAAATTCATAAAAATGATAGTGGAAGCGATAAGATATATTTTTTTTTTATCATTTTCCATTTTATTTTATAATTTAAAAATATTTGTAATTTCATTACTTAAATTTTATTCTAAATATATTTACACGCATCAGCTGTGCTGTGTGTTATACGGATTCAGATGAGAAAGGCACCAGAAGCACTCTGCTGCATTATTATGCGATACTATTATCTAAATGGCATAGTGCTCCAAAATGAATAGAAAAATTATCATTAATCTAAGTATTGACAAATCAGAATTAAATTGATCTTAAATTTATAAATAATCTGTAAATGATATTTCGCAAATATTGAACCAATGTATATAATATATTCCTACTTAGCAGACTTTACAATCATTGTGCTCTTAGAGTTGGGACTGCAATATCTTGTAATAAAATAACAATATTTTTTTGTACTTAATTATTATCTTAAAGGAATATATACTTAAACTTATGCATTTTTTTTTTTTTATAAATATGATTATTATGTTTTTATTTTTGAAATTACATTACATACTGAAACATCTTGAAGGATCTACAATATTAATATTGTACCAACTGAAATTTCGTCAGTCCATCGAAATATTTGATTTTAAATTTTAAAACATTCTCAACAAAAGTAGTAATCGACGGAAATTAATAAACAATCGACTTTTTTGCCAATAACAATTTTGATGTGCAAAACAATTTGAATTTAAGCACTCAAAATAATTCTTATAAAAATGATATAAATATATGTATTTTTCGCGATTCAATCAATACATATGCCCTACGCTCTAAAGGAAACCTCTAGGATAAAAAATATATATATGACTGACCTTTATACCTTTACTTATTTTCAATGAGAATATTTATTTTCATAAAACCATACCATACTTACTCATAATGACCAAATACTAGAAATACGACTTTTGGAATGTTATTGATATTTATTTAATGCATGTAACATTAAAGTAGATAATTTACTCAATCTGAAAATATATTGCACTTCAGTATAAATTATTCTTGTCAGTGACGGATTAACTCCGTTGGGAGCTCCTGGCATAAACAAACAAAAATTGTTCGGAGGGGTGAGTAATTTTGACAAAAAATCACGTAACTTTTTTTTCGTCAAACTTATCCTAAAATAACCGTGAAAAAACTCGCGCTGTATGGAAATCGTCTTTTGGAAAAGTTAAAAAAAGATATTATTTTTTCTTGCGGGGCCCTCTATTAGCTGGGGCCTCCGGCATTTGCACCTTGTGCACAAGGGTTAATCCGTCACTGATTCTTGTACGTTTCTATTAACATAAAGTTGAAAAACAAATAATCGTGTCACAATGTCAGAATTACCGACCCAGACCTAATCCTTACAGTCACCATTCAAAAAAATAAAAAAACAGTTTTATTATAATTAGAATAATATATTTAATAATTATATGATTTTATAACAATTTAAATATACAAATAATATAATTTCATGTATTTCATCATATACATTAAATGTAATTTGGATTTGAATTTAAATTTGAATTTTATCGATTAATATTATCAAAACAAAGAATATGGAATAATATACGATTAAAGAACTTAAAATTTATCTTAGAAAATCAACATTTTTTTTTTTCTTATTTTAAAAAAAAGAAAAAGAATAATAATATAATAAAAAAAAATACTTTTGTTTTTGCTGATTTTCAGTTGGACATAAATTTATTTTTCGCTCGGTCCTATATCGTTTTTAAACTTTTTTTGTGAGTGGTGTTTGTTTCAATTGTAAAATAATTGAACGCATACGTGATACATCACGACTTGATTTACTTGATTTTGGATTAAAATCACATAATTTTGCAATGCGTTCCCATTCCGTTCCGGGCTCAATGTCATCAGTTTCAGCCACAAATTGTTTTTCAGCATTTCTAGAATTCAAATGATAGAAATTGGAAGAGTTCCAAATAACAATAAAAATAAACATTAGCTTTATTGTGTCAAATCTATGTATTAAATTATGCATTTTAATAAAAATATTTTGGTTTTTATGAATAATTGGGCACACAGTTTGCACGGCTCAAAATTAACAAATATGAACATTTTATTTCAGTTAAATTTTTTTTTTTTGTTTAAAAAAAAAATGCATAATGTGTAAGTAATGTGTGTCTGTGTGGACTGTTGGACCGTGCAAATTGTGTAGGGCAAGCTTAGTTATGATTAAATATATATATTTTTTTTATTTTTTTTAGTAAGTGTGAGTAATTTACGATAAGCAAATATGTATTAGATTAAATATATTCTTGAACCGCACAAACATAAGCACCAAACTATTTAAAGTGTATAGAAAAAAAGGATTTTTTTTTTTTTTTAAAAACGAAACCAAAAAGATAAATTCAGTTGCAAATAAAGTTAAAAAGTAACGTTGTTAATTATTATTTTTATACTCACTTTGCAGATTCCCTGTGGTTTGTGAATGTTTGGTTGTAGGGAAAATTAAATGAAAGCATAATTTTTAGCACCATAAATACAAGCATATTAGATTAGTAATTAAATTATATTTTGTTTTTTCATTTCCTCATTGTTATTATCATTATTTATTTTTTTTGGTTTATTAATATGTTAGTAATTTCATATAAAAGAAAATGTTAAGTTAATTTTTTCTTTTGTTATTAACAATTATATATAGATGAAGAAATATCTAATTACCAGCACATCAATTAACAAAAATTTTATGAAATTAATTACTTTAGCCCCATTCATACCACCATTTGTGACCAGTAAAAAATTGAACGGACAACACATAATTAGTTGGGCCGGTGACATTGAGAGTGGTTTAAGTCACATTGGAAATTATCGTTAAGTGAATAGCACCATATAATAATAATGCAGTTACAAGAATTTGTATCAAAATGTGAATGTGACTTACACACCACTGTCAATGTCACCGGCTCAACTAATACTCTACTGAAAAAAAAAAACTGCTAAATGTCAATTTTCTGTTCGAAAAAAAACTTAATTTACTTTCAGAAAATATTTTCATATTTTTGTACTTCGATTCTATTCGACTGGATATTTTAGAAGATCATTCAATATAGATTTTTTTTAAATTTCATTTCTAGTGTTCTTGATAATTTGTGTTTAAGCATTTACATAATATATTTCTAGCAAACTGAAGAAAAAAAAATGTTTCAAATGTATTGTTCAATGGAGTCTAGATTTGGCTTTAAACGAATATTAATTGGATATTTTTCTAATTTAGGTATATGAGAATATAATGAAAGTAAAATAAAATTACTTTTTATTAATTACATACAAAAGACTTTCGTGTGCTTATGATTTAAATTGAAATAATTTTCTCATTCCATTTAATATTTTGAGTTAACAGTCAAACAATGCAAAGAAATCTAATTTTTAATACTGATCTTAATTCCTATTTAGAGCACAACAGAAAACTAAAACAGAAAACTGTACATGTGAATGATAGAAATGAATGTTTTATAAGTTCATTGGTTCATACATTTGGTAAGATTTAACTTTATTCTATTCCATTAGTCAAATTACTGGAATATTTAATAATTGGCAGAGCCATTGAACTTAACAATGATCGCAGTTTTTGCGCAATTAATTCAGTTTAATTTTTTTTTCTTGTTTAAAAAAGCATGCTCATTCCTCACAAGACGTTATAAATATAAATGATTAATTAATTAAATGTACATTTATAACATATTTTAATATTTTATGTTCAGATATTTGCAAAGCAATTAAACAAAACGTTTATGAAAAAAAAAACAAAATTTAATGAAATTGTATTCATAAATTACCTATTTGATGATTTTGTTTTGCCAATAGCTTCTTCATGATGCTTATACCAATCTTCCAGTTCTTTTTTGGCTTGTTCACGTAATTCCTCTTTCTTTTTTTCTTCTTCACGATCTTTTTCCTCAAGACGAGTTTTTTGTTCTTCTCGCCATTTTTTAATTTTTTCAGGTTCCTCACGAACCGGTGTTGGTGCTGAAAATATGAAATAACCGATTTAGATAAATTTTTCGATAAATTCAATTGATCTTCTTAATCGATTCGTATAACATAAAGGAAACATGTGTTTAGGGTACAATGGAATGAGAGAGTGATAAGCATTCGAATACAAGCAACTTTGAACAAACCAAAGGTTTTTTTTTTTTTTTACTCAATATCTATTGATATTTTATCAAAATTGGTGTCTTTTATTTATATTGCTTAGATCAAACTTAAATGTAGACTCTTTACACAAATGAATTATTAGTGAAACTGAATACAAAAACAATAAAACATATTATTTAATTAATGTTCAGTGAAAGTGGCTAAATTTTTAATAAATTTTTAATTAAAACACATAAATTTGTGAATGATTAAAAATTAAATAAAATGCAATGGACATGTAAGTTTACATAGGTTTTCAATCAATAATACACCACAATTATGAATAGAATAAGTAATAGTTGCTGTTTCTTAGGATACTTTTGAAAATTTATAGCTCAAATATTTCGAAAATAATTTCAGGTATATCAATCAGATAAATTGTAGATGACTTATGTAGGAAAAAAAATAATATAAATTTTGTTTCCACCAATTTTCAACTTATACAATTAAACATTTTCTACTTTCTACAAACCATTTTATGTATGACGAGTTCCATATCAAACCGATCAGCCAAAAACCCGATCTTCTCCGATTTTGATGAAAATTTGCAAATTTGTT
>JAABKK020046864.1:0-12301 GCA_011634745.2 Catotricha subobsoleta | reverse complement strand
CCGTTTTGTAGCATTCTCTTGCGTGCTGTATTTTTCTCTGCTACGACTTTGCGACATTCGTCATCGAACCAATCGTTTCGGACTTTTTTGCCTTTCTTTCCAATAATTTCTTGAGATACACGCTCAATTCCCTGCTTTATTCCTACCCACATATCTTCTGTTGTTTGCTCTTCTCCCATTTCCATGACCATTTCTTCCATTCTTTGCTCAAACACTTGTTTTACGTCATTATTTTTGAGTTTATCCACATCCCACTTATCATTTCTCACTTGGTGTACTCCTTGCCTGCAAGAGATCCTCGCTCTGACTTTTGCTGATACAAGATAATGATCAGAGTCAATATTTGGTCCTCTGCGGCTTTTGACATCTAAAATATTTGATGAGTGCCGTGCGTCAATAGCAAAATGGTCGATTTGGTTCGTCGTCACACCATCAGGTGATCTCCACGTGCCTTTGTGAATCCTCTTATGTTGGAAATAGGTGCTGCTAACAATCATGTTTTTGGATGCTGCAAAATCAATTAACCGCATACCATTGTTGTTGGATTCTTTGTGAAGACTGTGTCGTCCGATCGTCGGCCAATATACTGTTTCCTGCCCCACTTTTGAATTGAAATCTCCTAGGACGATTTTAATGTCACTAGCAGGTGCATTCTCGTAGGCCTTCACCAATTTTTCGTAAAACTCGTCCTTCACATCATCCTCCTTCTCTTCTGTTGGTGCATGAATATTTATGAGTGTGATGTTAAAAAACTTTGCCCTCAAACGCAGTACGCATATTCTCTCATCGATTGGTTTGAATTCTATTACTTGGCTGAGCGGTACCATGTTTTCCTGTGTTTTGAATTCATATGCGTCATAAATGCAGGAACCCCTTCAAATATCAAAAATCTAATTCCTACAAAACCTTAATTAGTCCTTTGACTTTCATTTTTTAAAATTAAAACATTTCTACGTGCACATATAAGCGAGAAATCTTGGCTGAGCGGTAAGTACCATGTTTTCTTGTGTTTTGAATTCATAGACGTCATAAAGTCATAAACCGCCTTAAGTGTTTTGTAAATGGTTGCGGTAATGTAAAAACCAAACTGAGTTTTCGTTAGTACGTTGTTTACATAATTTTCACATTTTTTCATTTGGACAATAATTAATAAATTAATATATTTTGTCATTATTTTTATAGTGCTGATAAAAGAAAAGACCAAGTGCTATCATTTCATAGGTAAATATTTAATAAATTTAATTTATATTGGCGTACAAGTGCATTTTTATTGTCAGATTTCCCACAAATAAAGTGATATCCAATCGATGGGAAAATGCATTACGCAATTTAAATTGTCAAATTGTCATTGAACCGTTCAAATTTTGTAGAAATATGCTCAAAACATTTCCGTAAAGATTGCTTTACACAAATTGGTTTATCCAAAAGACGATTAATACCAGAAGCTGTTCCGTCCATTTTTCCACATAATGCTATGTAAGAAATCAAAAAAATATGAGTTATGATTAATATTTATGGCATTTATTTTTCTTTTATTTTTAGTATTAATTTAGAAGAGCCTGAGTCATTATCAGTTTCAACATTTAATGAATGAATGGTTAGTAGTACAATATAATAATCACTTCTGATTAAAATTTATTTTTATTTATTCTGTTTTTTTTTTCTTGTAGTATCGAATTAGAAGAATTGGAAGAATCGTCTAGTTACCAAAACTTTGAATCCATTTCTTCATTATCAGATTCACTATTTGATGAATGGTAAGTACAAATAATAATAAATTGTGAATAAAATTCATAAACTCATATTTTTTTTTTTGCTTTTAGTATCGAATTTGAAGAACAAGAGGAATCGTCTAATTGCGTAGACCTTGAACCAGAGATGCGCACGCTTTGGATTTGTGCCAGGGGGGCATTTGCTAAAAAAATTTTTTTTTTTTTCTTAAGCCAGTAAATTATCGTCGACGATTGCAAAACCGCCTCAAAAAAAAAGGCTTACCCTTAGACCACCAACCAACCCCACCCCCCGTGCGCACGTCTGCCTTGAACCCTGTCCTTCATCATATTCAATTTCACCATTCGACGAATGTATTGAATTTGAAGAGTTGGAAGAATCGTCTAGTTACCAAAACCTTGAATCCATTCCTTCATCACATTCAGTTTCACCACCATTCGAAGAATGTATTGAACTGGAAAACGTTTCTCCATCGTTGTATATTTCTCCAATTGATGCAAAGTAAATAAACAAATAAATATATACTAGTTTTGTTCATAAATTTTAATCTTTGTATTCTTTAGTATCAATTTAGAATATACCAATCAAACTTCATCATTATCACAATCAAAAGAAATAGGAGGAAAATGTAAGACATTTAGATATCCTGGAGATATTAAGAATTGTCATATAGAGCAAATGACACTAGATTCAGCCAAAATAGCTCTTAAAATGCTGAAAGATACATGTAACCATAAAAATAAAGTCATCAAAAGGTTGCAAATACAAAATGAACGTCAAAAAAGGCATATACCTAAATTGACTTTCTTACTAAAGAACCTTCGAAAAAAGAAATTAATTTCTTCTAATGTGCATGACACTTTAAAAGTAAGAAAATTCATACGAATCAATTTTCGATAATTGTATATACGGAATTTAATTGTACATTAACATAATTATTTCTAATTTAAAAGTTAACTATATTTATATAGGCAAGGGTTATTTTTCCATAATTATAAATATAAAATAAAATGTAAAAATACGCCAATGGATTCAATTTTTTTTTTTTTTTTGATATATTTATAAATGTTTACCTCATTATTACATATTTCTAGGCAATTTCAAAAGATGGGAACATTGCGACATATTAAAAATTCAAAAATTGTAGGAAGATATTCTGTTGAACTTAGATCGTTTGCTCTAACATTACATTTCTACAGCCCACGAGTTTATCAGTACGTTCGAAATGCATTCAATAATAAACTTCCAGCACCGTCTACTATAAGATCATGGTACAGTTCAACTGATGGAACTCCCGGTTTTACAATCAACGCCTTAAAAGCAATACAAGAGAAAACCGAAATGGCAAAAATAAAAGGTATAGAGCTACTTGGATGCCTCATGGTTGACGAAATGTCTATTAAGAAACAAATTGAATGGTGTCATTGTTAAAATTGTTAAAAATCCAGAAAATATGCCCGTGGCAAAATATGCACTAGTTTATCTAGTAAATGGTGTGAATGAACGTTGGAAAATCCCTGTCGCATATTTTTTAGTCAACAAATTAACCGCACAGGAGCGAGCATCCATTACAGCAGAGGTTTTGTTGTTCATTTTGGTAGAACAGATTTGAAAGTCATATGTCTAACATTTGATGGGCTGATATCAAATATTGCAATGATAAAAAAGCTGGGAGGAGATGATCTCTTAAAAAAGTCATATATAGAACATCCAATGCATTTTAACAAGGTTTACATATTCTTGGATGCTCCCCATATGATTAAATTACTCAGAAACACTTTAGGCAAAAAAAAAAAAATTATTTGATGATGAAAATCGTGCAATAAGATGGCAATATTTTGAAAACTTATTTGAATTACAAGACATTTATTAAATTCATCTTGCAAATAAGATAAATAAAAGGCCTTTGTTGTGGTATCAAAATAAAATGAATGTAAAACTAGCAGCCCAGACATTCAGCGAAAGTAAGGCCGTGGCATTAGAACAATTATTGGAAGATGGATTAGTACAATTTAAAGACAGTGAAACTACGATTAATTTCATACGAATTGTTAATCAAATATTTGACGTTCTAAATTCACGTAGCAAATTTTCATATGGTTATAATAAACCTGTTTATCTACAAGCATAGATATTTTCAAATTTATTGACCGTGCAACTAAATATTTAAGAAATATTAAATTAGTGAAAAATGGAAAGTCAATAACCTTAACGAAATCTATGACCGGATTGCTTGGATTAATTATTGACTTAGAAAATTTAAGATATTTTTGTCATGATTATATAACAAGTGGGATATTAAAATATCTTCTTACGTATAAATTGTCGCAAGACCATTTAGAGATTTTTTTTTCTTGTATACGTTCAATGGGTAGTTATAATAATAATCCAAATGCCCAACAACTAGCATCAGCGTACAAAAAGTTACTATTGCATAATGAAATAAAATCATCTCCTGGAGCGAATTGTATAGCTTTAGATGATACAAATATTTTAACTGTATCATCACGTCGAAGAAAGCCGCTAGAAGTTAATGATAAAGAGAAAGACGTTGATATTCAAGATGAATCTGTTGTCATTGAAGACATATTCCGTTTGCCGCTTTCAAAACTCAATTATTAAACACGGCGTTAATTATATATCTGGCTTTATTGGATGCAAATTGTTAAAGAAAATAAACTGTATTGAATGCCTTGAATTGCTTAACAATTCTGTTGCAATTAAATCATCATTTATTAATAATAAGTCTAAGGGATATTTAAGGCAACCACGTATATAGATACAGTAAAAATTTGTACAATTACAGAGAAAATCATAAACTTTTTCCACAAAAATAATTCGCTTAAAAATGATAGAAATTTAGAATTTAGAAATTTAAATATTAATGAATTATTTACGGATTTCGTTCAGCATGTTTTAAAATGTGATGTTCTTCAAAACCATAAATATTATTTAATTAAACTGATAATAGAACTGTATGTGAAAACAAAATTATTTTATATGGGAAAAGAATATACAAGAAGCGAGCACATTCAATACGTAAGACAAAATTTAACAAATCAAATACAATTTGCTGGTATGTAAATAAAAAATAAACATATCATATTTCATAATAAAAAACAAATAAACAAATAAATATAACATATTTCATAAAAAGAAACAAACATCTTTTAATTTTGCCTATTAAGAATAATGATACAAGAACAGTAACTATTTCTAAAAATATTTCAAAAAACGCGCTATTTCAATATTAACGATGAGTTTCGTCCGGTTTCTTCGTCATTTAAAAAACAAGCTCCCAATTTGATTGGAACAGAACTTCATTTTTGCGAGTATTAAATTCATAAACAAAGAAAAATAATAATCCCTAGCATTATTTTATTTTCCAATTAATTTTCATTTTGCTCATTTTGCTAAAAATATATTTTTTTAATTTTATTTCGCTTTTTCTCAGGATTGGGTGGACGGACAAAAATGATCCATGGATGCGGAATAAGTGAGATTGTGAGATTTTTTTTTTACAAATTCGATCAAATATGATGAAAAATTTCACAAAATTAAAAAACCTTAAATGCAGAACATATTTGTTTGCAATTGTGCACATTTCATTTATACAAAGTTATTTGATAAAATCAATTTAGTGAGGAACTGTCATACAAAAAAAAAAAAAAATAAAAATAAAAAATTACTCATTTTCAGGACTGAGTAAACGGATTTTGATGATTGAGGTACCGTTAGACGCAGAATTTATTCGACATCAAAATATATAGGTATAGGGGCTTTTTTGGATCGTCAGGTCGAAAAATCCAAAAAACAAATTTTTCTACCATTTTCGAAAACAGATTTTTCGAATTTTCGAACTGAAAACCAAAACTGATCAAAACCCATATATTTTGTCACAATTCCGAATCTGCGTCTAACGGTAGGTCAATCATCAAAATCCGTCAAGCCAATCCTGAGAAAAAGCCAAATAAAAACCAAAAAAACAAGCTGCCAATTAATTGGTACACGACTTCATTTTTGTAAGAAATCCGTCCGGCCACACCCGAGTTCCAACTCAATATGTAAAAAAAGAAAATTGGGTGCCACGACCCAAAATAGAAAAAGTTCAAAAAAAAATTCTGCGTCTTTTGGTATCTCAACCAAAAAAATCCGTCCACTAGCATCGGAGAAAAAAAAAATTATAAAAAAAAAAAAAAAAAAATTATCAAACCAATACTTCATTTTTTTCAAAATTTCTCAAATTTCTCAAAAATGAAGTAAAATAGTTCTGATATTGCCGTTTTGACTGTGGCGGCGCCATAAGCAGTATATGTCTTGGCAACACATTTTATTTTGTGATTTGTATGTAAATGACAGTTCGCTAGCAGTCCATAGTATATTTAAGTCAAAGAAATAAACAAATCAAACAATTCGAGAACATTCATAAATAATATCCGGAGAATTCGATCGAGTGAATTGAAATTCATCCACACAAATGATTAAATAAAGTTCATGTTCTGTTTCCACTTCCAATTGAATACAAATAATATACTTACATGAAATATATTTTGATATTCGCACGCACATTTGAATGCAATCAGTATCACAATCAGCCAGAGACACCCGCACCTATACAGCCAAACACTTTTAAATGCGCATTTGTATAGATATTGGTGGTACTAGAGTGACACACGATCTCGTTGTAAGCAATTAGAGGCGTCGACTTTTAATTTTGGTATGGGTTTTGCCGATTTAAGCTAAATTTAAATAAAAATAAATTAATAAATCTTCAAATATTACTTTGTTCGCTTCCCCACTTAGAAATGTTAGAGAGAATTTTATTTCTTGAAAATGTATTGATACACCAATTAAATAATATTTTTATTTTCAATGTTTTCATGTTTTACGGACTGTTTATCATATTAAGAATTACCCGAACTGATTTTCTATAGGTTGCTAAGCTCGTGCGTCTATCCGGCTCTGTAGGATTCGACACCACTGTAAACAATAACTACATTCAGATTCTATTGCGATGAAGCAATCAATTGGGACGAACTCTCTCGTTGATCGTGTAACGCAAATCAAATCATAACTCAGTGCGAGTGTGAAATAAATCCACAAGATTAATTTTTATTGAATTGAATTTAAATCTTATTGTTGACTCATAACAAGATCGCATTGAAAGTAAATAAATTAAAACTGTTTTTATTTTTAATTGTATTTCTTTGAATAAAAAGAATAGAAAATTTAATCATTTAGTTTAAAATTTAAAAAGTCTCTTGAAAATTATTTTCACGTGCTTTAATAATTTCGGTTACTTAGTTGTTTTATTTACTTTGATTTTCAAAAAAAATAACAAAACACGAAATTCAATTCGTCATTAAAGTTCTGATGTCGATAAACTTAAACCAAATGAAAATAATTTCACAACGAATTAACTGTGAATCATCGTTTGCTTTCAATTATTAAAACGATCGTTAATTTGATGAAGAATAATTTTTTATATTGACGATTTTTCACTTTTTCGAGATTCAATCTTTTGTGGGAAGATCTTAAAATCATTAATATTGATTCGAATCAGGCGAATTGTATTCCATCTTTTGAGAAATTTTATTTCCGATCTTTATGATTTTTTTTTATCAAGTCGGGCTTCGAAATAAGTTTTAACAAATAAATAAATCAGTTGCAAAATAGAAATATTCGTAAGTTTTTTGTTATTCTTGTTTCCCACGCAAGTAAGTAAGTCTGACATCGACACAACATCTAATCTCGCATCGCTTTCATACAACACACATTTATGTAAAATGTACACAAAATCTAATTCGACTAAATTCATACGCAAACAGATGATGAAAGCGTTGGTTTGAACTCTTTTTCTCTCTGCGTCGCTCAGATGGAATTATAATTGATTGTGTTTGTACTAGTGAGCATCATTCACGAGATCGCTGTTTGCTTGACATTCAAAATTATTTGACAAATAGAATATTTCTCATTTTGTTGAAAGATAGAATTAATTTCGACGATTTTTCTGCTTTACAATAAATTTCAAATTAAATTATATTCATTTTGTTTTAATTTCAAATTGTTTTCATGCTTTTAATTGTGTTTTAATTGTTGATTTGCAAGTGATTGAAATTTCAAGTACTTACGAAGTGACGCAAGGCGCAAAACAAGGTAAATATTGAAATTTAATCGATGGCTTTTGTTTGTGAAATTGACCTGTCACGATTTCCTTCTGTTCATTTCAATTGTTTAATAAAATCAAATTCGTTTTTATGATTTTAGCAATTTCACCAAATTCAAGTGAACGAGACGGAAAAGTTTAAACTCAAATTCAATTCGAATCCAAATTAAGGTAAATTTATTAATAAATTTTTCGCGAATGTCACTCAACAAATACGAACACTTCTGATAATTTTTGTACGCAAATATTTGCCATTGAAAACTTATGTCTCGGTAATTATAAAAACATTTCAAATCGCAAAATTCAATTAGAATGTGAATTAATTTTAAGCAAAGTTCGTCACCCATCAGTCCATCACCTTTTTCAGAATATCCTAGCCTTTATTTTCATTTAATTTCATTGTTTTTTGATCTTATTGTAAATAATTTTTGTGTCTTTTTCTTATTTTGAATGATTCTGATTTGTTTTACGCTTATGTTTATAGAACCCCTTTGAAAATGTCTCAAGACGACAATCGAATTCATTTCCAATACCAAAATGCAATCAATGCATTCCACAGATTTCAAACAAATAGGCGATTGAATGAGGGTGAAATGGAGCGTTTAATCGAAGAAGTCAGTCAGGAGAATAATCAATTGCAAGGAAAATTGAAAAAAGCGGTGGATGCAAATAAATTGCTAAAAGGCGAAAAGCAAGAACTTTTGAATGAATTATCAAATGCTAAGGAGCAGATCGCTGTGTTTGAGCAAAAATGTGATGAACTGCGAAACAAACTTTCTGAAGAAAATTTTATCAAGAATCATCCGATTGAAAATTCATTTTTCAGTTTTGGGGTAGAAGACACCGAGGACAGCGCAAAAGATTCAATTCAAGAATTAAACGAACCAACCAATTCAAGAGAGGCATTTACACCGGACGCTATTGTTGGTCAAGTAGATGTGCAACATGCATTAAATCGTAGAAAGGCCGAGATGCGCTCTGAAAAGAACAGCGTGTTGAAATGTTTCGTGAAAATAAAAAAAATAACTGTTCCGTCTGCAACTGACTATTTTCAGAGATTCCAGTGTCATTTTTGCCATAAACCTAAGTCAACAAAAATCGATTTATTGCGTCATATGAAATGTCATTATGCGAATGAGAAGGAGCATATTTGCACGATTTGTGATAAGAAGTTTAGTCATTTGGGCAATTTGAAGCAACATTTGAGTATTCATACGGGAGAGATGCCTCACTCCTGTTTTGTTTGCCAAAAAAGATTTAATCGCAAGGGCAATTTGCAATGTCACATAAGAACACACACAGGTGAGAAAAGATTTACCTGTGAGATATGTGATAAAAAGTTTTCACATTCTAGCCATTTAAAAACGCACTTCCGAATACATTCTGGAGAAAAACCATTTTCCTGCTCATTTTGCGATAAAATGTTTAATCATTCGACCAATTTAAAATCACATATGCGTACACATTCAGGTGAGAAGCCATTCACCTGTCATGTCTGCAACAAGAAGTTTAGTCGACGTGAACATTTAGGAGTTCACCTTAGAACTCATACAGGGGAGAAACCGTTTAATTGCGATGTGTGTGATAAAAAATTTACGCAATCAGTTAATTTAAGCAGACATTTAAAAATTCATTTAAATGAAAAATCGTATCATTGCTCTGTTTGCCCAAAAAGATTTAATCAATCGAGGGGACTTAGAAATCACATGAAATCGCATCTGATGAAGAACGCAAAGAAACATCAATAAATTAAAACATCCGCAATAATTCTAATTTCTTATTACAAAATTTCCATATATTGAACTATCAATTTTCAAATTTAAAAACATTTGAAAAAATTAAAATCACAAAATATTTGTTTGCCTCGCAAAGTTTTGTTTTTGAAATTCAGAATGTAAGAATATGTTGAGTTTTGCAAATTTTATAATCTTTTTTTTTTAATTGTGAATTTTTGAAATAAAAATGAATTACAGAAACTGAAACTCTCAAGTTTTATTTAATCGCATTCCGATGATTATTAAATGGAGTTTCATTCGCTATTTTACTTATTTAAAATCGAAAATGGTGGCTCAAACGGCAAAATGGAGTAATAAAAATGTATGACCTTCTTTTTAATCACAATGAATTTACATTTTGTGCAGCTTTTGTCTTCATCTTTAGTCTGACTAATTCTAGTTTCTCAATGAATTGAATTTTATATTATTAAAATCGGTGGACTGACTTATCCTCCGACGACTTTTCCCCAAATCGAGACTGACTTGTCGCTCAAAAACATTGGATGTCACTGAATTATTTCCCAAGAAATTAATTTATGTTTTTTAACAATATTTTTTTCACCGTAGTTTTTAATATAAAATGTTGCATACTTTGCAATAATTTATCATGATTTTATACGCATTTAAGCAGGTATAGTGTATCCCGCTTTACTTGATTGGTTTATCAGAATGTTTATATGTAATAGAGTGATTTGTTTCTAATAAATATCAATGTTTACCTTAATCAAAATCGAACGTAATTTTTTTATAATAAATAATTATATTTACCTTTTGTTATTACAATTCTGACTCGAAAATGGAATAAATGACATATTTAAAAGAAAAATATGTTTTCTATTAATCGCGTTTAATCTTAATTTGAACCAGAGTTGGTGTTTTTTTGTTTTTGATGCAAAAACACAAAAAACGTGTTTTTTAGCAAAAAAAACGTGTTTTTTTGATAAATCATGTTTATTTGCTTTTATGTATTTTTTTAAGTAAAAATAAGACAATTCAACACAAAAGGCTTATTTATATAACATTTATTAATTATTAGTCAATTTAAATTTATTAAAAATAAAAAGAACAACAAAAAAATTAACGGGATTATAATCTAAACACATTTTGATTTTCGCCTCATTCCCGCAAAATGAGCAACAACTGGTGTAAATAAAAGGTAGTTATATCTACGTGCTGTCAAATTTTAAATTTTAAGAAGACCAAATTTCAAAATTATCGTTAATGTTTTTTTGCATTATGTTTTTTTGCTCATGTTTTTTTGTCAAAAAAACATGTTTAAAACATATCAAAAAAACAAAATGTTTTTTTCCTTGCCAACACTGATTTGAACTACCTTTGTTGAAAATCAACGTCGTTTGAAAAAATAAAAAAAAAAACTTCATGCTATTACGTTTTATATTTTCGAATTTGAGGGAAAAGTCAGTCAATGTCACTTGTATTATCCCACAAAATTATATTTGGGAGAAAATTCCTTCTCGATTTAAGGGAAAAGAAAGTATTTTGAATTGGGGGAAAAGTGAGCCAATGTCACATTCTTATCACCCAAAAAAACAGTTGGGCGAAAAGTCAGTCTAGATTTGAAGAAAAAGACAGTGCTTTGATTTGGGGGAAAAGTCAGTCAATGCCCCTGACTTATCCCCCAGAAAATATTATTAATAAAGTTCAGACATTTCCCCCAAATATTTCTTGGGGAATAAGTCAGTGTAATTGACTGACTTTTACCCCAAAATTTTTGGGTGACAAGTCAGTCTTGATTTGGGGGAAAAGTCGTCGAGGGGGATAATTCATGGCACCATTAAAATCGTTCATTTCAAAATTAAATTTCAAATGAAATCATTAAAAGTTAATGAACTCTTCACACAAATTCCAATAAATGCGTTTTAATTAAATTATTTTTCATTAACTTTTCAATTCAATTGAATGTTATTATTTTTTTCATGTTTCGATTGCCATTTCACTGATTTTGAAATTTTCATTTCACATTAAGTTGCGACTCGTTTTTAAAATGAATAATTAAATACGAAATGTTCACCAACGGGGGGAACGCAAGCAAAGCCCAAGATTACAAAATTATTTGAAATTTAAACCAATTCAGATTCAATTGGACGAACTCGAATGCAATTTATCCTCAATGTCAGCTATTTGAAACATTTTTCTCCATCAAACCGGACTTATTTTTCGACCAATGTTTTTCAAAATAAAGACTTTCTTATAAAATACGGTGTTTGTCGTTTTTTTTTTATTGTTCCAAAGCAAATATCGTCTTGCAGACTGCGTGCATGCAATACGTTTATAAATAAATCAATAAATGGCTGAAATCGTCGTGTG
The DNA here is from genome assembly GCA_011634745.2 of Catotricha subobsoleta. Lineage (NCBI taxonomy): Eukaryota > Metazoa > Arthropoda > Insecta > Diptera > Cecidomyiidae > Catotricha > Catotricha subobsoleta. The sequence continues at coordinate 301 of JAABKK020046864.1, read as the reverse complement.
AATTTCTGAATAAATATTATTTTTTTTTTTTTGCAGATAAGCCAATTTTAATAAAAATTTACCAAAAACAGAAACACAAAATTAATCTTGCCATCATTTTCGATTTTCATAAATTTATTTTTTATCTGAAAAAATATTTGGTTTCAAATTTTCCACTTTGAATGTTCCATATGTTTGAATGGAACCCATAATTAGAACCTGTCTGTCGATAAAGACTTTCTGAGTCGATAAAGATTTGACAATATGCAATGTCGTGGATCATAAAGCTAAAATATTAAAATAAAAATGATCTTTTGGAAAA